>JAMBLF010001588.1:0-59140 GCA_030578115.1 Leucoptera coffeella
GGATGAAACTTGTATTTTATAGATGAGGTTTAGGTGGTATGTTCGCTTTGTTGAAATTCATACACCTCCTTATTTAAAACTTTTTAACATGAGTCAATATTAGAAAATTCTACGTAGCTCAGTTGTTTGGGGCTTCATTCTGTATCAGTGGGTACAGGGTTCAAATCTCGCTTGAGTATGTACCAATCAATGACAAAGAAGTTTAATGAATTTTCATGTACATTATTGTAATAAAAATACATTACGGAATGCATCAATTATTACGGTGTTCACCTAGTACCTGGCAATCTCCTACGACAACCTTTAGAAAAACATTCAACATACAAATAGAACTGATATAATTTCATACGACAATTACACATCTGTTGAAGTTGAAAGCCCTTTTTGCACATCAATACGTGATTTTAGCAGAATCGTCTCTATCTAAGTTGTCAAAACCATGTATAGGTAGAGATCCCGCCACATAAGGTGGCAGTAGCCAAACTTGGAACTAAATTTGACGTTACCGCCATTGCGTGTTATTTTGTATGAAAGGTAAATTTAGTATTACCAGCGTTGTGTTTTTTGCCCACTCTTTGTAATTTTTATGTTTGTTAAGGGTGATTATAATAAATTGATTTCCGGAGTTTCTTGTTAGTTCTTCTCCAAGCTAGGGTCTCCGCTGATCTAACCTCGGTAAAAAATATGTAAAGACAATGCTCAGTGCCATGTTTGAAATAATAGTTTTAAGAGATTCGCGATTTATACTCATGATATAAGATATAAGGGTGTGTATAAGATTGATTGCAGCTGTGGGAAATCCTACGTCGGACAGACTAAACGATCTATTGCGGACAGAGTAAAGGAACTCATAATATATGTAATATATAATAAGAAGGATAAGTCCCGTTAATTATTAATCATGTTTGAAATAGTTTAATAAACATATTTTAACTTTGATATATTAATTTGTTTTATTTGAGTTTATAGCTCTGCAACCAAAGACCGTTACAAATGAAACCTATAATGTATCGAGCCGTATGGCACAGTGAGTGCTAGTTTTGGCGTGTTTACTGGTAACACTGAATTACGCGACTGTGGCGACGCCTCCTACTGCCACCTTATGTGGCGGGATCTCTATTTTGTATGAAAGGTAAATTTAGTATTACCAGCGTTGTGTTTTTTGCCCACTCTTTGTAATTTTTATGTTTGTTAAGGGTGATTATAATAAATTGATTTCTGGAGTTTCTTGTTAGTTCTTCTCCAAGGGTCTCCGCTGAACTTCTTCTTCTCAATCGTTACGCTCTTATCAGAGCGGTCGTGGTCTTCATGACGTGGCATCTTGAGCAGCCGAAATGGTTGGTGAACTAACCTCGGTAAAAATATGTAAAGACAATGCTCAGTGCCATGTTTGAAATAGTTTTTTTACATACATACACATCACGCCTGATTCCCTGTAGAGGGGTAGGCAGAGATCACGGATCCCCATTTGTCCCGATCCTGACAGACCACTTTCGCTTCATTGACATTCATACATTCTCTAATACACTCTCGGCGGTTATAGGTACTCCTAACGTCACCTTTTTTCAATATAGCGTCTATCTGACTGTTACATATATGTCTTATTAGGCCGGCCCCTACGTAACCGCCCTTCCACTTCACTCATATATATTCCTTTTGTCAATATATAGTTTTTTTAATTTGTACTTAGATCATAAATAACTTTCAAAGAGAGCTTATGATAGGGCCTATTTTGAATAAAAATATTTTGACTTTTGACTTTGGTATATTAATTTGTTTTATTTGAGTTTATAGCTCTGCAACCAAAGATCGTTACAAATGAAACCTCAATATAATGTATCGAGCCGTATGGCACAGTGAGTGCTAGTTTTGGCGTGTTTACTGGCAACACTGGATTACGCGACTGTGGCGACGCCTCCAACTGCCACCTTATGTGGCGGGTACTCTACAACGTCATCCATGGTTTGCCTGTCAAATCCATTAGAATTTATATTATTATTATTATATTAAATCGAATTTGGCGTATCTATGTATGTGGCCGGTTTTGTATTAACGATTTGACTTTATAAAGTATCTATATCTATATTTAACTTTATCGTGATACAATCCGGTCTTATATAGTTACTAAACACGAGTAGTACAAATCGAATGTTTTAAAAATAACTATATCGACTCGGAATCAATATATTTACCCCCACCATATCTCTGCACGAAATTATTATTCATAGAGAGAGCAATCCTTGCAACCTTCCCATATCCCTAGCTAGCGAGTTAATCATGCTGAAAATTAACTAGAGGCTCCCAGTCCATAATTTCAGTACAAACATGACATAGCACTCACAATGACCTCCCGAGAGACTGGCGACCCGCTAGCTAATAGCGAGGCACAACAACGACCTCAAATTATGAAGTTAAAAGGCGCCAGGCTTGTACTTTGGGGTCGAGGTGGGTTTAACACATACGTGATGATGATAATAATTAGGACAAAAAAAGGCAACGCCTTCACTTCTAGTAGTTCAGGTCTAGTAATCCTATGGCCACCCCGAGCCCACGTGTTGACCAGATAATAAAAAATGTGACAGGTGGTAAGCCATATCGCCATTTACAAGTACTAACTATTACCCACTACTAGTAACCGTATATTTATGATATATATATACAGATTATGTATAGATAAGTAATATATAGCATATATAATCAACAAACAGACTGGAAAGCAGAAGAAAAGCGTAGTTAACTCTGCCTCCACGGGGACTCGAACCAGGGACCTCACGATTAGCGATCAGGTGCTTAACCAATCGCGCCACGGAGGTCGTGAGGTTGATGTATTAACTTTAGTTAGCTATTAGATAGTTATTGAGGTTCTAATGAGTTTAATATAGGTAACAATTTGTTGGACTGTCATATAGATATTTTGATTCTGTTTCCTATAATGTTTCATAATAAGTTGAAAATATATGATTATGATCAGTTATTTTTTACACACGATGTCGTTAGCTCTAAATTGACTCATCCCGAAAGTGTTTGATTTATAAGATTTTTTATTTACTCGTTATACCAAAGAGGCGAAATCTATGATGGTAGAAACACTGTTTCATATCGATACTGTACTTAGTTTTAAAAACTATTTCAACTCCAGATGTATGGCCTTGTAATTTAAAATAAGGCTAGTTATACAGTCTACATAACATATTCATTGGTAATTATGACTGGTGATACAAAATTAAGAGTAGTACTTTAAATACTACTACATTTAAAAACGCTACATTGGTCTTTTGTTTTATGTTGTTATATACATTATATTGGTGATTGCACTAGGCCATTTAATAATATGTATGTAATAACTACAAACGAGCTATATTTCTTATCATAATGAGTTGGCAAAAGTAATTATGCGCCCCATCGCCTGCACTAAAACTTTTCCTTTGACTTTTAAAACCATTAAGGAGTCACAACTTTATTTCATGGTCGAGATCACACGTTCGCGTCCTTATTAAGAAGATTAATAAGTAGTCCCTTGCTAACTTGGTACTATACGTGTATACATTACTTATAAAGTTAGAAGTCGAGGTGCCCATAGAATTACTACTTCCGCGATTGCGGAGATGGGCACCTGAATCTCTGACTAGCAAGGGTTAAAGGACGTGAATCCGTTTGTTTGGTTTTGTTATATAGTTAGAAATAAAATGTGATAAAGCTGGGTTATCAAAGAATAAGCTTAATATAATAAGCATAATATATAATATTAATAAGCATAATAGTCAGTACTTTAACGCAGTAAATTGGAATACTTACTTTCAAGTTCAAAGGTGTCTGAAAAGCGGGTTCTATTTGTACATAGATGAAGAACGTCGTAATTGCGGAAATGAGCACACAAATCTGTGACAACTAGAACAGGAATAATGACCGGGAAAATGTATTAGTGCTGACGAAACAATACTCATATTGCTTTAAAGTCCGGAAACATTCTAAATTTACCCAAAAAGTATTTTTCACGCGAATCAATTTACTAAATCAAAGTCAATTATCCCTTTTCAGATTTCAATGACAAAAATAAAGAAACATCTTTTACGCACTTCTTATTAAGAAATAACAGGAATAAAACTCAAAAGAACAGTCACCATAATACTGAAACATCCCTAGAAATAAGATTTCAATGACCGAGCCGACCCTTCAATTAATCTTTTTAACATCCCTTTTAACGATTAGTTACTTTCGTACAACACTGTCGGAGCGTCCTCTCTAATTAAAAGCGTCTTATTTGCAAACCAAATGGCCTTAAGGCCAGTCAATTACAGCTACAAGGCTGCCATACTCTGCGGCTTGCTAAGCATCGGAAAATAAGTTTAAATGCTCATTAACAGGTTCGGATAAAAAGAGAGAGATCTATTCTTTATTCAATGAATTACCTATACTTCTGGTATGTTCAATGCGACAGATCCATTATTTATATTAAACAACATTCCTTATTAACTTTTGAATAAAAGATGTAGAAGCTAATATTGAAAATCATCTGACCACTTTACTGGTATATATAAAGGTATGCACAATACACAATTCCCAATCGTTATATGTAATTATATTCAAAGTGTTGATGTCATAACATAGATAAAGGAATCGCTCACGCTTTAAGTTTAACTAAGGATGAGTTGAACAGTGTGTATCTTGGCTATTATCTAAGATTTAGCATAGGATAACTTAACCCCGAATCTAAGTCAAGATTCCAACAAAGTTAAAGTTATGATAAACTGCAAACAGGATTTCCCGTACAGGAAGTTAAGTAGAGTCGATATTGTTCAACTTGGACTCAGTATGGTGAACAAAAGCCTTTAATGTGCTTGTTGCATGCCGCAGTTATTGATTTATTTAAAAGATTATGTTGCTCCGAACATTGTTATTATATTTTCCACCTTTGAACTAAAGTCGAACTTGATTACAACGGTGCTTACGTCACGTCCTGTTTATACTTGTACGAACATCTGTACGTACTTTTTGGATACTTTTAAAACTTTAAAGTTACTTTATAGTAATATAGTATAAAATTACTTTATAATGATTATTAAAACTTATAACTACAAATACTTGAGTAGTCGGGGTTGTGATATAACATAAGTAAAAACGAGTGTTAACTGATTTTACAAGAAAACGCATCTTCTCATGTACATTTTATAAACAAAGTATAACCTTACAAAGCATATGCATATGCAAAGTCGAACAAAAATTGCGAGTCTCTCAAAAGTATTTACTAAATTTCACGTATAAAAACAAACAATACAAAACTTTCTTGGTAATGTTAAAGGTTATTCAAAACTTTATCAAATAACATATTATTACTTAGTGACGACCAATCAAAAACGAGACGGAAAAGAACTTCATATACAGTTTAACAAATACACTCTGCGTATAACATGATATACCATAACCATAACTGAAATGAAGCTCCAGCCAGAAAGTTTTAGTCCGATTCCTTAATTTCGACAATTACTATGAAATGTGTAACGACTTGAGAGTTGTACCGCAAACTCCCGAGCACTCTATTAGGCGTAGAGACATCTTAAATTTAATTTTCTTGATGTTTGCCGTTGTTTAATTAAATAAGATTGAAGGCAGTGCTTCTGGACCACTCGGTTGGAAAGCACGACTGATTGTGCCTGTTTGTTTTGATTGTTAGGACTGTGTTCTTTTTTGTTTTGTCTCTTATCATCAGCTAATGCTTCAATTTAAAAATGGTAACTGACCTAGGTTAAACTTAATGGATTAACGCTAAGGTGATAGAAAAGTAAATGTGTGAGATTGATTTACGCATTCACTTGTCTCGACGAATGGTTATGTCATTTTCTATTGGACTAAGAATTAGAAACGAATCAATGTTCCCACTGCACGAGATGTCTCAGGATGATCAAGATAAAAATTACATCGGTGATGTTCTGCATGAGATGCAAGATAAACATGGAAATACTGATAGTCGTCCCAACCGTTAATAAGACGATAAACTGCCGTTAAACGTGCTACGTTCAAAATCAAATTTAATTATTTACTAACATAAATGCGCATAGGTTTCAGAAGATTTTATTTATCAGAATATATGTTATTGTGATATTAAATATATCTTCCTTCGTGATATCGGTCTTGCCCTCTACAGGGAATTAGGCATGATGTGAATGTATGTATATGTTATTGTATTTTATAGGCTGTAGGCTGTTGGGAATGAATTCAGGGTTCATACTACAGGACCTGAGCTCAATGAAAATTAAATATGTTTTTTTCATTTATATGCGTAATTTACAGTCGCTAATGGTGAGGGAAAACATCGCGAGAAAACCTATATATCCCTTGTAATAGGTAATAGTGAGATTCAGTATAGGGCCATACATTTCACTATTTAGAAGGCTGAGTGCTGTTTGTCTTATGAAACGCGAACTTTGAGTAGCTCGTACCTATTTTTCGAACTTTCGGAGATGGGCACTCAAGACTCTGACTAACCTGCCATAATAAAAAAGGGAGTTTAGTGCATAAAACGGACTTTTATACCTCTTTATTTAAAAATGCAATCACAGCTTTATTAGATTTCAATTATGTTTTTAATAAGAAACATTTAACATAATTGAGAAATTTAATAAAGCTGCGATTGCATCATTAAACACAGAGGTATAAACGTCAATATTATGCAGTTTATTGAAAATTTCTCTCCGTCCATCAACAACGCAAAGTTATTAAACGTTTTATGATAATCGCGAGAACACTAAGTTCTTTTACGATCCATTTTCCCAGTCCGAATGAGCACACAAGCAGAGTTAAGTGCTATGCGCTCATATACGCTACTTTGTCACTTTTATATTTGAATGAGCGTCGTTACTTTAAAATTCACTTTTGTATACATGTTTACAGGTCTACTTATAGTTGGTTTACTATCCATTTCAGACAAGTAAGTAAGATATAATTGCTAGATTCTAACTATATTTAGAATGAAATTATCATTATAAATACATACAAACATATATTTCGAAATAAGCAGAGACTATCAATCGCCACCTGGAACGATCCTGACAAATCTCTCTAGCTTCACTCACAACCATTAACTTTCTAATACATGCTCTTCTGTTCTTCACGCTACACCCGCCTTAAGAAGCATGTCTCGAGTTTGATCTGTTTAAGTTCTACGTCTAACTGTTCCTTCCATTTTTAATCCAATTCCAAAGAATAATTCATTACAAACAAAAAACATTTGAATTGAAAATATATCTTAATAAGCTACACTAGAACTAAAATAGAAGATAATCAAACAAATGTGTCTTGTTTTAAGCATGTTGTGAAAGGTTTATTAAAAAAAAAAACATTAAAAATATCGATGGTAAACTTCATTTCCCATGCTAGTCTAGGAAGTAAAAAAAAGCCGTTGCTGCCGTTTTCCCAGCATGTCGTAGGAGGTGAGTAAGGGATTGGGGTCAATGGAATCTATTGGGCGATGGGCAAGCAACCTCTTACCAATGTTCCATGTAATATCACCACCTCAATATCCATGCTAAAATGTGACCTAGGAGTCGTATCTTCAAGGTTCTGTCCATCCCAAAAGGGATTAAAAGACGTGAATGTATATATGTATGTATTTTTATGTATGTTAAACTTTCCAACACCATTATATCAGCATATCTTAAATGTGTGAAAACTCCTCAATTCCCCCTTTTCATTACCTATCTTTTTGAAATGAAATTTAAAGCGCTATTTTCGTAGTGTGTATTTTGAAGCTATTCCGGCAGCCATTTTCGTAATAAGGTCCAGTGATAAAATTGCTCCACTGAATATTGCAGTGCACCTTTTATATCTCACCAAGGCCCCGACTGCTGTTTAAGTTTTAATATTTAAAGATTTATTGTCTCATAGGTGGCGTCCGTCTTTGCACAGCAGACACGAAAACTGGATTCTAACACGGCCATTTTACACAAATTGCAGCAATTTTGCAATGTACATTCAATATCATTCATATACATTTACGTTCCTTTAATATATTTCACAACGGACAGAATCACGGAGATATAAGTTCTTTTAAGTCACTTTTAAGCTATAGTTTTAAGAGATTCGCGATTTATACTCATGATTAATAACTAACGGGACTTTTCACGTAAGTTTTTATATAATATAGTATTAGTAACTTTATTATATAAAAACTTACGCAATAACTCCCGTTAGTTATTAATCACTTTTTAGCATGAATATTAGGGTTACTATGTCAAAATGGAACATTGGTGACAGGTTACTAGCCAATCACCCGACAGATTAAATTTAACCCAGTCCCGTATTCGCCTTCTACGACGTGCCGGGAAGAACGGCAGCTAGTTAGCTTTTTTTTTTACGTTCCAGGTTAGCACGGGCCTATTCTATTAGGTATTCATCAATGGTATATCAACACAGGTTGTATTTAGTCTGTTCCTGGAGATGTAAAGCAAGGAAAATATTGATATCCATATCTAGGTTATCAACCAAAAATCTAGTTTCTTAATCTACAACCTTCGTGGCGCACACGGTTCACCACCAGAACGCTAAATGTGAGGTTACGGGTTCGTCTCGGTGGAGGCAAAATTTTGTACTACGAATTTCTTCTGTTTTCCTGTTTGATCGTTTATTATATATGCTATTTATGTATTTATCTAACTATATGAAGTATATATTACTTAAGGTTCCGTTGTCTAGTTGCGTTGCTTTAATAGTGTCTACTAAAATAAAGAAAGTCATCATTTAATTAATTCCACGTAGCTCAATTGTTTTGGGCTTGACTCTGTATCGAGGGTACAGGGTTCAAATCCTACTTGAGCATGTACCAATGGAAATGAATTTCTATGTAAATATTCGTAATAAAAAAATATTTACGAAATGCGTCGAATACTACGATGAGGGATAAACATCGTGAGGAAACCTACCTGTTCCCCGTACAGGTAATAGTGCTTGTAAATGGCGACATGGCTGACCACCTGTCACATTAAGTACTGAATATCTGGTCAACACGTGTTTTGCAATGGCCATAGATTTACTAGTTTTGCAATTGCGGAAATGGACATCTGATCCACTGACTACCCCGCAAGGGTAAATGGTCGTGAACGCGTTTGTCTTGTCATCATTTAAGTCCCACACAACAAGCAACATATTCATAGGCATTATTAGATCATAAGCAAATACCAGCAGAAGCTCGCTCGGGATTGAAAACAAATTTAAAAGAGATTGGGAGAGATCCAATTTCAGTTTTATTAAGCCAACAGATCTTTGGAGAGATCAGAGAGTGTATTATGGCTTCAAAATCAGCTTAACGCTTTTTCAAGACTAAGTCGCTAAGCTTAAGGCTTGACTTTTTGTGTAAGAAGGTAGTCTCGAGGAGGCATATGTATATATACTACTATACTATCACTACATAGTATAAAACAAAGTCGCTTTCTCTGTCCCTATGTCCCTTTATGATGATGCGTTTTTTTAATAGATATAGTGATTCAAAAGGAAGGTTTATATGTATAGTAACATCCATTAAATAGTGGAGTAGGCTATATATTTTATAGCCGTGCAAATCCGTAACGGGTCGCTAATATACTATAAATACGTTTCTACCTCTACAGGATACGCATATCGTCACCTTAAAGACAATAGACACACGAGTTTACGACCATTAACTGTATAAATCTTTGGCTATATAAATTTCTTTCAAAAATACAATTAATTGTTGGACATGTTATGCGGATAAATGATAGTAGATTGATAAAAGGAATATACATATATGATTGAAGTGGAAGAATGGTTAAGTAGGGGCTGGTCCAATAAAACAGTCAGGTAGACGTTATATTAAAAAAGGATGATGTTAGAAGTACTTATAACCACCGAGTGTGTGTGTCAATGAAGCGAAAGAGAATCAGGCGTGATGTGTATATGTACAACAAAGTCAATAGCCAACAATACCAGTAATATATCAATCTCCATAAATGCGAATGAAAGCAGAATTAATATTTTATGTTTTATCATAATAAAACAGAAGAAAGGAGATATTATTAAAATACTCCACAAAAATAATCAGTATTCTACACCTGACACTTCTAGATTTAGATTTCGAGATCTTATTACGTTTCAATATTAGAAATAATCACGGCGCAAATCTGATATTATCTTTTATCTTGCCTTTTGATGTCAAATGTTACTTGGAATTATTTCCGATAGATTGCTTCTTAAACACAACAAGTTGTATATTTTTATATTATAGCGTAGCTCAGTTGTTTGGAGCTTGACTCTGTATTAGTAAGTACAGGGTTGAAACCTCGCTTGAGCATGTGAGCTTGAACATGTGGAAACAAACATTTACTATATACAAATTAAAATTACAAACATAACGTCAAACTAATGTTCTTGATATGTCCCCCAAAATATGATTATGAATTATAGTGTATCAATTTTATGTATGAGTAAGCATTATATCTGTATTGTGACAGTTTCCGAATCGGGTGCTGCCGGAGGACCAGTGATGTAACCTAGCTACATCGTATACTGAGGCAGCACCTTTTCACTGCATCAACGGTGTTCTTTGCATTTATTTTTTCCATGTTTGTTTTTTTTGTATGTTAGTGAATAAAGTTTTTTCTTTCTTTCAAAAAATAAAACGAAACAAAATTTACTATGCAGGAAAAAAATATTTTATGTTACATTCATGCTCATAACCCCATCTTTCTGATGAGGTGAATCAGAGATTAATGACCTCCATATCACCGAGACGGGTAAATAATTTCGCTTCATTGATATACACCTCCTCTTGCACATACGGTGAATATAAGTACTACTATATCTAACCTTTTCAGTGTATCATCTATTGAATAAAATTTTGATCGTTAAGTCTATTCCAACCTATATTATTATCAGCAATATGCCGATGGAGGTTTACTTCTTGACAAAACCTTTAAATTGACATTGAAAATGAAAGCAAATATACTAATGACCAATGTTTGTTGTAAGTGTTCGTCAAAGATGTATGTTTACCATTTTAGCAACATACACACATCTCAATGATACGTCAGATTTAGTCGTAAATGCTTAATAGATACAGACATAACTTAAGTGTCGCTCAGTTTTTCCAATGTCTCATTCTTTTGAGTTTTAAAAGTCTTAGTAAGTTATGGTCCTAGTAATAGATAGAGTACAAAAACTATATTGAAACCATCATAACGCTTATTATGTCATGTGGCGACCTCTAGAGCACCATACACAGATAAAAAACATGTTCCTACATCACAAAAAACCTTATAAGAAGGGGAGTACTATGGCGACCTCTAGAGTTCGCCTAATGTCACTTTGTTTTAAGCTAATTAAAAAGATTACAGAAATGAACTGCAAGAAACAACAGTATTTAAGGAAGTCACCAACAAAACAATTCAAAGGCAGCCATTACTCAATATCAACCGAAATTATTCACGCTGTCCCGATTAAACTTAACTTAATTATTTGTTCTTGACTTCATCGCGGTGGCAAGCGTCGAAATAAGTTAATTTGCGTTCCGAAAACTCAGCCTAGCTCATCAAGAGAAGCCTGAACAAAACAAACAACTAATCAACTGAGTTAAACAGAAACTTTTGACTCGTTAACCCTACAAAGCTTGGTATTCGGTTTTATTTTTACAGGGTCAAGAGTCGACCGTTTCTGCCAGGCTGACACGGAATGGGCGTACGTAACCACAACCCTAAAAACAAAATGAAGGCTTCTATGGTTGCTAAATAGGTACTGATTTTCTGGTAAGATTTCTCTTAAGATTGTCCCTTTTGCGGTTGACAGGAACTTAGAAACAAACGATCAAGCTGAACGTCTGTAGACGTAGTTTAAAAAAATATTATAAACACTATGCTGACACAAATGCTGACCACGAACGAAAATGTTTTTCATATTTTATTATTCCTATTAAGTTTCTGTTTATCAAGAAAGTGATAAGGGCCTTTGCAATTGCGAAGATGGACATTAGAACCTCTGACTACCCCGCGTCCGTCAATGGTCGTGAACGTGTTTGTCTCTTTGATATAAGGACGAGAAGGTATATTTATGGATAAAGTGTTATAAGTATATATTATTATACAGATATGTCAAAAGTGATAGATAAAAAACCGTGCTATGCTTGGCGTGAAAAAAATACCGTTCTTCCATGCATGTCGTATGAGGCAACTAAAGGACTAGGAGTATATAGAATTTATTGGGCGATGTACTAGCAGCCTGTCACCAATGTTCCGTATGACATCAGAACCGCAATATTAATGCTAAACAGTGACCTAGGAGAAATATCTCTTAGGCATCCACTCCTAAAGGTATAAAGGACGTGAATATATGTATGTACTAGTGACCCGCTCCGGCTTCGCACGGGTATAAAATATATAGCCTACTCTACTATTTAATGGATGTTATTATACATATAAACCTTCTTCTTGAATCACCCTATTTATTGAAAAAACCGCATCAGAATCCGTTGCGTAGTTTCAAAGATTTAAGCATACAAAGGGACATTGGGACAGAAAAAGCGACTTTGTTTAATACTATGTACATGTATGTCTGATAGCAAAATAGTATACATGTGTGCACTCACGCCAGACTACATCATTTAGGTGGAAACCACCCGGTTTATCAACGCAAATGGGTTCGGTTGTGTAAATTCATTTTCTAAAACGGATAATGTGGTTCTCTCCGCTACTGCGACAGATAAATCTACCTGCTTTGTGCAGTTAGCTTAATGCCCTGATAGGGAAGATGGAAATCTGTTACTATAGTTGACTGAGGTTTATTCAGTACTTAATGGAGTGTCAAATAAACATTAAAAATTTAGCGGAGCGATTCCAGAACAGCCCAGATCTCGACCGAGTCGAAGGCCTTCTCGTAGTCCACGAAGGCAAGACACAGCGGCCGGTTTATACTCATGGGACTTCTGTATAACCTGCCGCACCGTGTGAATGTGGTCTACGGTACTATAGCCTTTTCGAAATCCGGCCTGCTCCGGCGGCTGGAAGGCGTCAAATCTTAAGGCGAGACGATTCGTAAGCACCCTCGAAAACACTTTGTAGACGTGGCTTAGGAGCGCGATTGGTCTATAATTCCTCAGTAGGGCCTTGTCGCCCTTTTTGAAAAATAAGGCCACTACGCTCCCACTCCACGCCTTCGGAGTAGTCCCATTGGCTATGACGGAATTAAACAAATCCTTGAGCCTCTCCAGGAGCGGAGATCCTCCCGCCCTGAGAAGCTCAGAGGTGATTCCGTCCTCACCGGGAGCCTTCCCATTACTAAGTTGTCTGAGAGCACTCCCAACCTCGTCTACGTCCACGAGTGGAAGATCGTCTGTGAAATGGCACACCAATTCAGCTCTTGGGTCCCTCGTATCGGGTGGGGGCCTCGTGGCATGCGAGGCGTATAAACGGCCGTAGAAGCTCTCAACCTCGGCCAGAATCCCTGGAATTGAGGTGACGGTCTTGCCCTCTGAGGTTTTCAGCTTCGTCAGACTAGATCGACCCATTCTTTTATTGAAGACTTTAGACCCCCGATTTAGCTCAATAGCCTCTTGAATAATTTGAGCATTAAAGTTTCGGAGGTCACGTCTCACCGATTTTCGGATGGTCTTGTTGAGACGTTGGGTGTCTGACGAAGCTCCCTCTGACATTGTGCGTCGAATCCGCATCAATTCCAGGGTTTCGCTTGAGAGCTTAGATTTTCGGCTGCCTCGTCCTGCCTTAAAGTGTTTCCCACCCACTTCACGAAGAACCCTCACTACATCATCCAGGTTCTCGTCAACATTTGCCGTGGCCCTTAGTGCATCGAAGCGATTGCGTAGTTCCAACTGGAACGCTTCAGAGCCGTGCACGGATTGGAGCATCGTTGGGCGAAGAACGGATCGCGTCAGACGACTTCTCTCAGCCCTGAAGTCAATACTCAGGATGCCTCTCACTAGTCGGTGGTCGCTGCCGGTTTTGAACCTGTTGACCACTGAGACATCCCTGAATATGTACCTCTTGTCCGCTAAGATAAAGTCGATCTCATTCTTCGTCCCATCATCTGGGCTATGCCAGGTCCACTTCCTATGGGGCTTCTTCCTAAAGAATGTGTTCATGCAGAACAACCCCTCTTTATCCAGGAAGTTGACCAGCATTTGCCCTCTGGCGTTTCTGCGTCCAACTCCGTGCGTTCCAATACGGGACTCGTCACATTCGCGCACTCCCACTTTGGCATTGAAGTCCCCCATGACAACGGTGTAGTGGGTCTTGGTGGTGTTATGCATCGCTTTGGCGATATCTTCATAAAGCACCTCGACCTCACTGTCCGAGTATGCCGACGTCGGCGCATATACCTGCACGACCTTAAGAGAGTATCTCTTGGTCAGTTTCAGTACAAGGTACGCTACCCGGGTTGACACACTCGAAATCTCCAGCACATTGTCACGGAGAACCTTGTTGACGAGAAAGCCTACGCCACCCTGAGACCGCTGGTCGCCCTCCCGGAAGTAGAACAGATGGCCTGACTCCAGGGTTATGGTGTCCTCACCTTGTCTTCGGACTTCCGATAACCCTAGAACATGCCACCTAATGTTAGATAGTTTCACTTCCAGTTGCGCCAAGCTCTCATCCAGCCGCAGACTCCGTCCATTAAACGTCGCCAGGGTCAGTTTGTGGCAGCCGTCCGTAACTCGGGGATTCTTAGCACCCCCTGCCCTACCATAACCGAGACCTCTGCCATGGTCCAGAATAGTAGGGCGACCGGGAACTGGGGGCCAACCTTTTGTGTTGTTACTCATTGGGGGTTGTTGCCCATACTCACCACGCTGGGCAGGCGGGTTGGTGAGCGCAGAGCATAGTTTTTCGCACCAGTGACGCTGCTGCCCGTCACTGGCCTGATGTATTTAGCTGTGCTAATTTTGGAAACGGTTATACCGCCATTTGTCGGTCGCCAGAGCCTCGTTCGTTGGTCAGCAGGGTGCACCACGGGCAGGTGAGGTTGACTTGAGGCACTTGGGTGATGAGTGTGCCTCCTTGCACCCCATACCATACATATTACATAAAACAATTTAAATATACACACATATACAAATCTTTTACATATCAAATTTTGAATTCGTATCTGTTTCATAATTATATATCTTATTGGATATTATTTAATCTCATAGACGCAAAATTAGATTAGTTTTTCAGTAGTGACGGTCAAAACATCAATATGGCACACTAGTGACAGGTTAGCTACATATATCAAAATATTTTTACTTACAGAATAACCAACCTACCTACCCCTCTACAGGGAATCAGGCCTGATATGTTACCAAGTCTCAGTGGAAATACAGATCGTTTCCTGTCACATAAATATACATGCAAGTATCAAAAGTTTCCTCCCTCGTGATAGAAAAAAAAATGAAGACGAATATCGATTAAGATTCGCCACTTGAGGCCAATCGATCAATGTTTGACATGTAGCGATGCGAGTTTCGGTATATTGAGTGTCACTTGTTTCCTTCTATGGAAAACTACATATATATAAACATGCCTCTACTTTCCTAACGAAAAAGGCAAAGAATATTAATCTCCACAGAACAATATTGACTAATCTCTCTCGAAAGTGACAATCAAAGTATTTAAAAAACAAAAGTATCGACTGCCTAGCTGAGGCGTAAGTCAAGTGCTGCCTAGTTTCCCTTCTTCTCAGCATTTCATAGAATGTTCAAAAGAGATTAAGAGTAGTTGGAATTTATTTGGTGAAGGACTACACTGCCGTTTATTTATACACACAGAACAACTTATTGGTCCCTATTTTTAACTTCGAAATCACGAGCTAATATTCGTAGTCTCTTTCATCTGTAGCAAAGTTGTTCCCAAAAGTCTTTATCAGATATCACTACAGCATCAATTGAGCAATATCACACCCGCCCATGCTTTGCATAAGCTCATTATCTCTCACCCACCTCGTGATTGAGTTGGGTAAACAACTAGCAAACACCGCGCGAAGCTTCGATATAATCTCTTTAGAGGAAACATGACCGAACTTTGCCCAATATACTAATAAAATGGTAGACTATATTAATTAGTTCCTTGGTGGTATAGGAGTTGAATAATATAAGGGTTTCTTAGGTATTTTTTGGCGACAGGGTACGAGTATCATTACTTGTCCTGTTTTGTTATTCCGAACTAGTTTAGGACGTAAAAAGAACCCTAACTAGTTACAGTTCTTTCTAGGATGTCGTAGCAGGTGGCTAAAGGACTAGGGGTAAATGGAATCTATTGGGTCAACAAATAACCTTTGCGAATATTCCCTATAAGTACATCCGTTAAAAGGTATTGAAGGATGCTAATGTATTTGTACGTACGTGATATTATAATCACTAATATTACTAACATTCTAAATTATATCTATGTTCCTCTATGTTTTCTACATATGTTCATGTATATCCTGGCCACTTTGTCCAGGGTTATGGGGATGAATACGTGACTTGAACGTGATTGGGTGAAGGAATTTTTTAGCAAAGGAAAACAGACTGCCTTTTCCTCAATGTACGTATATATAAGTACTTGCACTCAGCATAACACAGCACTTACTCATAATGCTTTTTAAAATGTCAAATAAATTTGTTTCTGGATTCCATCCAATGTCAACGTTGTCTTAAGTGCATGTACGTAATTACCAAAAAATATTCTTAACTGTGAGTCAAAAAATCTACATACATACACATCACGCCTGATTCCCTGTAGAGGGGTAGGCAGAGGTCACGGATCCCCATTTGTCCCGGTCCTGACAGACCACTTTCGTTTCATTGACATTCATATATCTTCTCATTCACTTTTGGTGGTTATATGTACTCATAACGGCACCTTTTTTCAATATAGTCTATCTGATCTGACTGTTATATGTTATATAAAATTAATTATCAAAGAATCTCTGGCATAATTACTGAAAGTTTGTAACTTGTCAAAAACATTACTTCTAGTATGAGGAAAAACGAGAGGAAATCTGCACATTCCTTGTAGTAGGTATAATTAATTGGCAGTGGCAGTTTTTGTTGACAGCTGACATATTCAGTGGTTTACAAGAAAACGGCACTTAGAGTACCCGCCACATAAGGTGGCAGTAGCCAAACTTGGAACTAAATTTGACGTTTCCGCCATTGCGTGTTATTTTGTATGAAAGGCAAATTTAGTATTACCAGCGTTGTGTTTTTTGCCCACTCTTTGTAATTTTTATGTTTGTTAAGGGTGATTATAATAAATTGATTTCTGGAGTTTCTTGTTAGTTCTTCTCCAAGGGTCTCCGCTGAACTTCTTCTTCTCAATCGTTACGCTCTTATCAGAGCGGTCGTGGTCTTCATGACGTGGCATCTTGAGCAGCCGAAATGGTTGGTGAACTAACCTCGGTAAAAATATGTAAAGACAATGCTCAGTGCCATGTTTGAAATAGTTTTTTTACATACATACATACACATCACGCCTGATTCCCTGTAGAGGGGTAGGCAGAGATCACGGATCCCCATTTGTCCCGATCCTGACAGACCACTTTCGCTTCATTGACATTCATACATTCTCTAATACACTCTCGGCGGTTATAGGTACTCCTAACGTCACCTTTTTTCAATATAGCGTCTATCTGACTGTTACATATATGTCTTATTAGGCCGGCCCCTACGTAACCGCCCTTCCACTTCACTCATATATATTCCTTTTGTCAATATATAGTTTTTTTAATTTGTACTTAGATCATAAAATAACTTTCAAAGAGAGCTTATGATAGGGCCTATTTTGAATAAAAATATTTTGACTTTTGACTTTGGTATATTAATTTGTTTTATTTGAGTTTATAGCTCTGCAACCAAAGATCGTTACAAATGAAACCTCAATATAATGTATCGAGCCGTATGGCACAGTGAGTGCTAGTTTTGGCGTGTTTACTGGCAACACTGGATTACGCGACTGTGGCGACGCCTCCAACTGCCACCTTATGTGGCGGGTACTCTATAGCGTATATTTTATAAACAAAGTATTAACTATGTTACCCGTCAGTCATTTCATTTATTCGTACCGACACTTGACCCGTGACCATTGCAATATGGCCGAAACGTCAGGTAACAAAGGTAATACTTTGTTTATAGAATATAGGTGATAAGTCCCGTTTTGTTGCAAAATGAATAAACATCGCGAGTCTCTCCAAAATATTCAGTGTTTCCTATCTGTTGAAAAGCCGAATCTATAGCCGCCGGCTCAAACAAGTAGTAATTCGACTAGTTATCTGAGTAGCAATAAAATAGCTGAATATAAATTAATAATTATTTAATTTATTATATAAAAATATACATAAAATATTTAAAACATTTACTTCATGGCACACTATTCACATAACATAACCAGTCAAGTTATTAGACTTTGTAGAATGTCATCAGAATTTCTAAAAATTTTGCTGACATGTAAGCTGCTCGATACTTTAAGAACAAAGAAAAACAATGGACTGCCATTTTTTAATATTACTTTATTATTTTTTAACTATCCTCTTATCCACTCTTACTATCAAATCCCTACCAATCTTTACATTTACCTAGACTAGAGTATGTAACTCGAGTATTTACCCAGTAGCGAGTATGTAACAGGGCTGGCGGGGAGTGGGGATTGCCCGGGCCCAACCTGTGGCGCGATAACTGTTGCGCCGCCCGCCTTCAGTAACCATTTGACGCCCAACCGGACAACACGTGTGTCACGACAAATCACGTTATTACGACAAATCACGTTGTTACGACAGTACGCGTAATTATGTAAAGTGCAAGGTAGAGGTTTAGGGGTTAATATGTTGTGGAAAAATAAATTGGGTTTGGAGTGTAAAAGTGTTTGAAAGTAAGTGTTAGTGGCGGTTAGTTTGTTGTCTTTGAATGTAAAGCACACTGTCAGATAAGTTTGTGGAGAAAAAGATGATAAATTTTTATTTATTACATATTACAACTTTATAAATTTTGTAGTCTGAAAGTACAATAACTATTTGATGTAGTTAACAGAAATTATTTGACTTAATTTTCTTATAATCAGATCAAATAAAAAAAATAACTCCTAATTATTATATTATTACAAGTACAAGAGATAAAAGCTTATTGCTACACATATTCTAGAATTGTAAGATACAAATACTTATTCCGTTATCAATTCATAAACCAATAGTATCCAACAGTCATAAATTTATGTAATTATAACTACTAGTTATTAAAACACAAAATTACAGTGTTAGTGTTATGATTCGGCCAATAGTTTTTATTGCCTCATTTCGAGCATGTAGTCAATGTTTAGCTATAACTGAATCAATTTTAGCTCTCTCTCATTCCTATTACCACTTTATGATGTTTCATAATTCAAACTTTGAATCAAACATACATACGACTCACAACTTTTTATTCATATATGAGTTGAGAGTAAAATATCTGCTATTCTCTTGCTAAGTACTGTTAAGTCTACATTATTGATTAATATGGATTAAGTGATTATTGATAACACATCTATAGTTTATTGCATTTTATACTCTAATAAGTACGGGTCTAAATAAAGATTTATAATTACACACAACATTATTGTTTTGCTTAACAATGTACGTAAGAAAGTAATTTTCAAAAGCTAACCCGAGATTTTAAATTACTCTGCACAATAATTAATGTATTCACACAACAAGAAAATGCTCGTTCTCGGATGGTTCTTGGCAAGAAATTCAACTGAATTTTCGCTTCAAGGCAGTTAATTATTCATAAAGCACTTACCAATTTAAGAGAAGTTTCTTAAGCATCTCAAATCCTTAATGAAATTGATTTCTAGGAGCACAGGTAACAAGTTGGGTGAACACTTCTTATTTACGAGCACTTCAAAGGAGATTAGAAGTAGCTTTTCCTTCAGTACATTCATAAAGCTGTACCTTATAAAAACTGCTCTATCCTGTGATATTCTTAGATGTATATATATAATATCTAGATGCCCTTTTGCCGATTTGTAGTAAAAGATTTAAGGGGTTAGGAGTCTTAAAAGAACAAAGGGCTAGCAATCTGTCATGAAAATTCCATTTCAATACGACCACAACTCCGTTAATTATGTTCATAGTAATCGAATAAATGTTACGTATATCTCCGAGATTAAATCCAAGGATTGAAGGACGTATTAGTACGTGTGTGTATCTCATAAAACTGATACGTGTGCTTTGTATTTGATAGTAAAGCAATGTAACTAGGCGCTGCGAACACAAAAGATAATCAGGTTTATAGCCATGAGTTTTGATAGCTAACAGCGTGTGTTTATAGTGACGTGTTGAATGTGGGTGAAGTTTTAGATAAAATACTCGATGGAACTAATGAAATCGATGGCGGAATTCAATAAGGACAACCAATAGATCGATACAAGCCAACCGAGTCGGGAACGCTTCGAATCTGTAAGTAGAATTTTATTGAAATACTTCAAGTTGAACTAAAAACTTTGAGACGGAGCTAGCCTCTTGTAAGTTGATTAAAAGCTTCTAAACTATATTGGAAATTTCAAACAAAAACTTTGAATGTATGCATATAAGTTATTTTTTGGTTTTCTAACTATAATTATTCTATATTTGTAACTATATTTATTTCTGTATTTTTTCTCAACGATACGCTATAAGTAATATCGTATAAAATTCAATGGAACTTTTTACATTGTTGAAGTTATACAATGTTGTATTTTAAAGCTACACTTAGAATGTTAAGGTTAGTCTATAAATAATAAATGTTTACCTTAACCAACTATCATAAGGATAAAATATTAGACTATATTTTATCTTTATGATAGACGCTATATTGAAAAAAGGTGACGTTAGGAGTACCTATAACCGCCGAGTGTGTTTGAGAAGATGTATGAGTGTCAATAAAGCAAAAGTGGTCTGTCAGGATCGGGAAAAATGGGGATCCGTGATCTCTGCGTACTCCTCTACAGCGAATCAGGCGTGATGTTTATGTATGTATGTACTATATTTTGGGGATATGATTACATAAAATCTCAAGATAATAAATAGTATCGTAAAGTTAATACATATTCGCAACATGGACCTTTAATAATACAATTTCGTATTACCCAAGCCAGAACAAAAAATGATAAAATAGAAAGGTTTTTTCACTATCGAAATTTCTAGACTGGCAAATCCAATTGGTCTAACGAGAGCTGATTGGACACAACAAAATCTAGGCTGATATAAAACCTATGCTAAATTGAATCGCGAATACCTTCGACATGAAACCTTTGTAAGAAATGTTGGTACTAGGAAAGAGTTCTTTGTTCGTGTATGTAAGTATTTGTAAATAATTTTACAATGTTTCGATTTGTATAAAAGACATTGTTAGTCTTTTTTTCATTCATTTATGAAAAGCGGACTTTCTATCATATACATGTATAACGTCCAATATTTTTCCAACTACTAAGCTCTCTAAATTATTTATAAAAACAAACAATTTGCAAATCTTTGTAAATAAATCTACTCTAAAATAAGTACATAGATTTTCTATCTTAAATAGTGTTTTAAAATGTTACTTCGTTTTACGAAACCTTAAACATATTTCCACGTATTAAGTATGTAGGTGGTTTGTTGGTAGTATATGTATTTTGTTATATTTACCTGGTTAAAATGTATAAAGACTATGTATAATGTTGAAAAAGCGTTTCATAACACAAAAATTGACATGCCAGCTGGTTACAACAATTTAAGTCCCTCTCCACGTCAGGAAACGTGCATGTAATCCAAAAATAGGTCACCTTTATTCCATGATGCAACATTTCGAGCAAACTCAAGCTAACAAAGTTTCATCTTTCATTTACATAATAAACTTATTTGCATTCGTTTGACTTCTTGCAAACACTAAGCTTTCGTAGTTTAAGCTCTTAATATTGCCAACTCGAATAGTGGTATTTAAAATTAAATTTATTGTAGTATTACGTATATGCCGTACTTTTCTGGGACAAGAATACTTACGAGTTAATAACTTTTCTACGTAGTATATCATACATGCTCATACCCTTATGAGTCCCTACTTGGGGTGGATGGTTTTTATTGTATGATGGGCTAGTAACTTGTCACCAATATGGTTAATACGCCAACTATTGGGGTTGTGATGGAATTAATATGGTGTCAGGTTTTTAGCTCATCGCTAAATAGATTCGACTGACTTCACGGTCCTTTGTTGTGTCATAAGAACTGTCAGCATATAATAATCCAAACCAGAAATGATAATACAACTGTAATTTGTTTTGTCAAACTATTAACTGGAGTTCAAAACTCGATTCATAACGTTCACGTTCAATTCATAAACATTAACATTAAAATACACTAAAACAAGAGCCAATCACGCCACGGAGGTCGTCAATGTTAGGTGTTTTAATTATGGTTATATACTGTGTCTGTTTAGAACATAAATATAATGCTAACTAGCTGCCTTTCTTACCACTTAAACAGAGCAAATGTATTGAAACCGAAGTTATTATCTAGTCCTAGAGATTGATAAATTTGAATATTATGTTATTGTACTGATAATTATATTTCTGATCGCTTAATATAATAAAAAAGGAAAATAATTAGAATGCACATCAAAAATACTGAAATGTACACAAAAATATAGCTAGGCTTGGGTTGGGACTGTATTATTTTGGTGTACAATCCAGTATTTTAGGAGTGCATATTATCATGTGCGTATTATCTGATGTTCCTTTAAACATTATTTTAAAAAAAACTTTTTTTTTATTGATTTATCAAATTTATTGATTAGGTCAGATTTCTCGTACTCTAAAAACTTATATTTCCAATAGACCCAACTCTGTTTGACTCTTGAAAACAGTGTTTTACTCGGGTTGATTGGAAAAGTTTTGGGTTACGGACATTTTGCAATTTATGCAAAAAACGTGATCGTTGTCAAAGATTAAATATAATCTAGATTTGATAATTATAAGTAATATTGTGCATTATAAGTTCATTAGTGATTAATGTGTCACGATTATAAATGATTACATTGAAAAAGATTGCCTTTATCACATTAATGAGTAAATTGCAATATTTAGGTGATAAATAAATATTAATTGGAGATTATACCGGATTATATATAGATATACGTACCTGCAGTATATGCTTCACGATATTTCGTACCTTTTGGGATGAAAATACGGTATAATTAAAAATTTTAATACTTCGATACGTTTACCATAGCTACTTATGTTTTTATTTGATGCTGTTTGTTTTTTTATATATAGTCTGTTTTTTTAACAAACGAGTGCTGAGTATGTCTATCGCACATTTTCGATATTGACAGAGTGAGATGGGCTATTGCTAAAAGTCGAGCCAACGCCTTTGTTTTGTTTTGCAATTGTTGAGGTGCGTTCATATTGAATAGTTGTATATTTTACTTAAACAATATTAAATTAAAATTATATGATTTTAAATTTTTGTTCGTGTTTAATGATATTTTCACTAAGAAAAATTAAACATAGTATTCTATTACATAGCATAGACACAGATAATATAATACTACGCATAGATATAATTGGCGACCCGAATATATATTATGCATAAGAATCGAATAATCGAATCTTAAAAACTATCCTCATCACTTCCTTTAGGTAAACTTTTTGCAGATACCTCAGTAATAAACCGCTCTAACATATTTTCCACATAATTATGAAACGAACTGTAAGTTGCGTTTATTTGAAACAAACCTTATGTAGATTACGAGGAGCAACAGCAAAGCATTCAACATTTTCGGTACTCGTTTCGTAAAAAAAAGACTATAGTACTTCAAATCACACTACAAAGACACTATATATATTATTAAATTTTCTGGGAACTAGGGTTCACTTTAAGAATATCTGAGCTACACCCACTATGCATAACTAAAGCTCCGTAATTAGAATAATTTGCTGAAACATAGGTTTTTCTCTTATAGACTGCTAAAGAACTATGCTATGTATGAACAGAAGGTATTTTATTTAGGTACAATTTGAAATTAATTACGTATATGAGAACAATCCAAACTAAGAGAAATCCAACAGTCCATTATAATGAATATTCTTTACGATGCTTCTATCAACCAGCCTACATCTCTTACATTGAGTACTGACTATGTAGTCAACACGTGGGTTCGAGGGCGATACTACTTTCGCAATTGCGGAGATCAAAATCTGAACCTGTGACTTTGTATTTGTATGTCAATCAGTCTATGGTAGTCTACTGCTAGACATAAACCTCCTCAAGAATACATAACACGACTATTCGTATTCGTAGTCTAATTTCAATCATTAGAAACAAGATAGTTATCGTAAGTTTGAATACAGCGAATAATTCACAAGCTTATCTTCCAATCTTATAAGCAAATTTTGATCGGATATCGTTTATCAAAAATATGATATAGGGCAGCCTTGAACTAGTTAGTGCTACGGGGTTTCCTCTTTAATCTAGGTCAGCGTTAACCAGACATTTTTAACGAGTTAACAAGCGGTAAAGGGTTAACGCAATTAACGTCATTATCACCTGACCCGAACAGTTTAGCGATTTGCTTTAATCAGTTAAATTTCGAACATTAATGATAGGCGTTTGTTTAACTATTGAGTAGGTTTGAGTGGTAATTGGTGTAAAATATAAAAGATTTGGATTGAATAAAAGTTGAAAAATTTGCAAAGGTCGTTTTTTTTGGGTGAATGAAAGTTGTTGTTACTACCTGGCGTTATAGTGTCCATTTTGGATTTAGTAAAAGTATGTTCTGCCAAAAATTAAGTAACAAAACAATATTCATGAATATTCACGTCGCTACGTTCGTTCGGGATAGTCAGGGATTGAAGATCTTGTTGATCTTGAACGATCCTGAAGAATCTTTCGCTTCGCTCACACCCATTAATCTTCTTATATATGCGACGCACATCTGCTCTCAAAATGATGTGTGACATTTTTTAATAATAATTGTCTTCATAATTTATTAAGGCAAAGTAGCTTTTATATTTATCTATTATTTTATTCACTTAGAGTCTGACTTTACTTTTGGGTATAAATATGTTATTGTAAGTCAGCTTGTGTCTTGTCGGAAAAACCTTTTACAAATGTAAGCAATAATAAAATTACACGAGTCCTAAACATACACGCATCAGATTTTGTTTGTTCAGTACTTAAAGCGTTACTTACATATTGATCTACAAAGGGTTTCATTTGAATCAGACTTACCCATTTAATATATACATGAAATGAAATATTCATTTATTTATTCATACTCGTGCATCGATCATTAAAGATTTAACCTAATTCAGTCGAGTACACACACTTATTAAATAATAAAATAAACTAAAAGTAAGGACATGATTTAAAGGTTAATAATAAATAAAAAATCACTCTGAAATTCATATGAAATATTTTAATGAATTAACAAATAATACACAAATTTTTTTTTACATAATATAATATGTATTAATCAACGTTATAGCCTAAGTATTTAAACATTTATATTCACGTCCTTAAACCTCTTCTAAGCTGAATAGAACCGTTGTTATCATTAGTAGTAATTAAAATCAATATGAAAATAATAATGAAGTGTGAAGAACAGAAGAGCATGTATGAGAAGGTTAATGGGTGTAAAAAAGCAAGAGAGATTTGTCAGGAGCGTTCCAGGTGGCAATCGATAGTCTCTGCCTATCCTGTTAGGGACGTAGCGGCGTGAATATACATACATATGTATACGTTACTTCACTTATTACTAGTTACTTATGCCGTAAGAACTCGAAAATTCACCAGCTGCACACCTCACCAAAATACCAAAGCATCTCAAACCAATTTCATACATATACGTATACATTCACGTCCTTCAATCCCTTTCGGGGTGGACAAAATCTTGGAGATATAATATCTCGTAGGTCTCTTTTAAGCAAAAAAGAAACGTCGACACGTGGGTTAGAATTACTACCCTACCGTATGTTGAATTACTACTAGTGCTTGTAAATGGCGACATCGCTTATGCATGAACCTCTCATGGAAACCTGAACCTGTGACTACCCCGCAAGGGTTAATGGTCGTGTACGCGTTTGTCTTTTGTTTTTTTTTTCTTTTTAGCATTAATATTGGTGTTTTGATGTCTTATGGAAAATTAGTGACAGATTGCTTTCACCTAATAGATTCTCTTCCCCCTAGTCCCTTCTCGCGAGATGAACAGCAGCTAGTTAGCATTCTTTTAGCGTCCCAGACTAGCACAGGATCGTGTTCAAGTGGCGAAAAAAGGCCGTCTAATGGCGACTTTGCCACACGAACGCTCCGACCTTGATCTTAGAGGCGCCGATAAATATTTATGAGGTGTGAACGCCTGCAGCTTTTCACTTCACTCTCGCATTAATATCGCAGTAAATGCTATTAGTCCTGGGACGTAAATAGAATGCTAACTAGCTGCCGTTCTTGTCGTCACGTAGCTGTGGATATAATAATTTATTTAAATTTGAATAAAGATACACCCGCGGCATACATGTTTGCTAATCAATACTTAAAACTATCTCCATATGTATTAACTTATTAATTTATTCCATATTACTCGTAATTATATTACAACTTCGATAATGATTTATGAGGTTCTATCCATACCGAAAAGGATGAAATTATTTGACAATAGAACATGTACGAGTATCTTCTTAGTAATTAGATATTCCTTACGTAGAGAAATGACGGAATAGGCAAAAACTATCTATCGCCACCTAAACTCTAAACCACTGGAACGATTCTGACAAATCTCTCTTGCTGCACTTACATCATTTAATTACATGCTCTCCTGTTCCTAACGCTGTGTATACCTGGTTTGAGAATAATGCCTTAAATTCATTATACTCAAGTTCTATTTAAGTTCTAATAATAAACATGTTATAACTAAAGATAGCTCCTGTCAAAGTAGACCTAAAAGGCGGCTAAATATAGATGGAACTAACCTAATCTAATTTTAGCAGGATAAACTTAATCTTACCTACACCTGTCTTTAGGTGTTACATATAGTGGATATAATCGTATTTTGTTACAAGAGCTCTTTGATACTGTTTTAGGACATATACATACACACATATAGATTCATGGTTTTTCATAATTTAAGGTAGATATAACCTTGTAGACATTACAGTACCTCCTTGGTTGCAAATTAGCATGAATATTATTGTTGTTTAGCCATGTGGAACATTGGTGACAGGAAACATCTAAATAACATTTTGTTTATTAATTGATGTGTTTCTATATATTTCTCCGCGTACTTTCAGTTTTTTCTGTATTTCTATAACTCTTGACACTCTGAGGATAAAACGCCTGGAAACTTAAGGATTATACCATGCATAGGAGTAGATATTTACTCTCGTTAGAATTATGTAATAATAAAAATATTGCAGAACATTGTTACACTAATTGAACTAGCCCCTTGCTAAGTATATTTAAGACTTGTGTTAAGGGTACTATTCAACGTAAATTTAAGAAATATATACATATTATACATAGATAAATACATATATAGCATATATAATCAACGACCAGACTGAAAAGCAGAAGAAAAGCGTAGTTCTAAACTCTGCTTTCACCGGGAATCGAACCCGATACCTCAAGATTAGCGTTCAGGTGGCTAACGAAGCGCGTCACGAAGGTCCTCAGATGTAATACAAACACATATGTACATACATTTACTCCACACCCACACAGAGGGTTAGTCAGAGATTACGCATCTCCATTTGTCTTGATCCTGACAATCCTTTTTGGCTTCATTGATATCAATACCACATACACACTCGACGGTTTTAAGTTCTTATAACATCCAACGATTAATATAATAAATGATGTAAAAAGTATTCGATATTTTATGGCGATTTAGAAACATGATACCAACTTCTCTTTATTTATGGTAAAGAGGTCTCATTTTGTCGAGACGTGACTTTTTCATTTGTTTGAGAAAGGAAAAGTAGACGATAATCTAATAAAAACTGGGCTGTATTTGTTCCTGAGGTACTGACATTAATTATGTAACGTAATACACTGTGATAATACTTTTTAACTTTATTGTAGACTTCTAACTTAACTGTCTTACGCACAATACAGTACTTATACTTGGGACTTAACAATAGCCATTTATTTACATATAAATGTAGACAACCAGTTGAGTAAATACATATTATTGTAAAGGTACTTGTAACCCACTTTATACATGACAATCAAATTCAAATAAGTTGGTAAACCTTGTCACTGAGTACAAACACTGATTAGGTATAAGCGATTCCGAAAAATAGATAGGTTTCCCATTAAATTTTGTATCACTATATAACCTGCAATTTGAGTTTATAACTGTCAGTTACCTATACTATATTACTGTAAACAAATAAATTCAAAATCTATTATTTATATTCAATATAAGTACAGTAATAGTAAAATCATTGAACGTCGATATATATTGAGTGGCACTGGTTGTCTTACAACTACGGGAATATAAGCTTAGAGCTTCTGTTCATTCGTGAGGCAGGTATATCTCTCATAAGCCAAGTGGTTTGTTGATACTATTTCTTATGGTTAGTCAAATTATTCGTGAATATTTTTTTCTTTAAAGACATGGAAGAAAAAACGGATCTCCAAACATTATCATCCTTAGTTTTCTTAATTACTTTCTCTTTCTTTATCCTCAATTGCTGGATAAATTGGAGCGTTATTTATAACTTTTTCTGTTCTTCTCTTCGGGATTTGAGTGTGAGTGTAAGATCATATCAATTTAGTAACCTAATTACAAATTCATTTGCGTACAATTTGATGTCAGCGAAATTGGTTTTCCGTAAATAGAACGTGACGGGGATTCTATGGAAAATTCGTATCAAATATTATCCAAATAAAATACATTTTTACTTTACTTATAATATACATCAATAAATATGTTGTAATTTAACAAATTATACAATCACGTTCTTCAATCGTTTTGTGGATGAAAAATTTGGAGACAATTATATATATTAATATGCCATCATCATTAAAGGATTAAGTTTTAACAAACAGTATCATTATTTGGCTATCACTTTACCTACAACACATGTAGCGAATTGATGAAAGGAGAGTTACGAAAGAAATTTATAAAGCTAGAACTTAAATAAATCAAATTGGAGATATCTTCTCTAGACGGGTGTACGTAGCGTAGAGAACAGATAGCATGTATGAAAAGGTTAATAAGTATGAGTGGAGTTTTTTGTCAGGATCGTTCCAGGTGGCGATTGATAGTCTCAGCCTATCCCGTTAGGGACGTAGAGGCGTGAATAATGCCTACGTAATATATAATAATAATACCTGCCACGTTGAATAGTAAGTGAGTTTCGGGTAACCAAAAAATATAATACTACGGTGACGGAAAACATAGTGAGGAAACCTACCTGTTCCTCGGACAGGTAATAGTTAGTGCTTGTTGATGGCGACATGGCCTACCACCTTTCACATTGAGTATTGATATCTGGTCAACACGTGGGTTCGAGGTGGCCATAGAATTACTACTTTCGTAATTGCGGAGATGGACACCTGAATCTCTGAATACTCCGCAAGGGTTAATGGTCGTGAACGCGTTTTTGTCAAAGGGTATAACAATGCATAGTTCCTGACCCTGACTATTCTAAAAAGGTTTACAGTCGTAATCATTGTCTACATAACAAACACTAGAATTCCTTCTCTGTAGTCGAAACGCCGGCGATCGTATTTCGAACCATCTGTCATTTGGTCGAACGAACGCTCGGTCGCTCGTTTATAACGTCTATCGTTCTTATTTCAAAGAGGAAAACATGTAATGGATAAAATAGTAAGGCCACGGATCAAATGAATAATGAGGAACTGAAATTCATAAAATAATTTGATATGAAGCAGATTCCGGAATACGTGCGTCTTTGGCAAAGTATGCTGTTTTTTTATTGGAGCAAGATGTATTACGATTATGATCCCTTCCCGTGTACGCTGGGTTGAATGATCACATAAGGCGCTGCTAAGCCCAGTTTTTGGACGATAATCAGCACCAATCATCGTCCTCTTTTTGATATATTACACACATAATTTTATACGTTGCGTTATAGGTTGTGCCCCCGTATTCAATTGTCTTTATATGTTTGTTAACCTGGTAGTTTACGTAAATATTTTTATTTGTATATTACAATTATTAAATTAAACAGACCTACTACTAAATTCGGTTCGATATTTCTACATAGTATTGGCTCGGATTTGATTACTCTTAAGTTTCATAGATTGTTTTCATAGTTTCATTCATATCTAAACAATATCTCTACGTGATTACTATCTTTTGTTTACATTTACTAGCGCCACGATAAACGGTAAACATCGGAACTACAGACTACCATGTTGAAATCAATGATTTATTGGCTTTGGATTTCCGCCAGATGGCAGTTTCATTACGACTCTCAATAAAGCACAGTTCAATGCATAGAGATCAGATTAAAGGCTCCGGTTGTGGAAAACATACGCTTTACGATCGTTTACCCTTTAAGGGTTGTTAGAGGCTTGAGTACTCTCAAAATGGACTCCGGTATTATCAGATGGCCAGTACTTAATGTGAAAAATTCTTCGATGTTTACAGATACAAAATTTGGCCAATATATAGGGATAATTCGGTTTTACTTTTCATCTTTATCCTTACATGTTATCCAAAATGCTCATTAATCTAAACATTAACCCTGCCCAGCGTTGCTTTACTTCAGTTATGTCAATTGAACTTACGTATAACAATTCTTCGTGTTTGGTTAAGAATAAATATGTTTTTCCTCACTGTATCATCATATATTCACCCATCCATATATCGCTCATTTGGTGCAACAATGGCGTAATTACACTTTTACAATTTTTAAAGGAGAGCCGATTAAAGATTTGTATACGATGCATGGCATTTTGGGGAGACTCATTATAATCCGAATCATTTTAAAAGTAAGTTTGATTTTTCAAAAAACATTACGGTCGATGTTTCTCCGGGTGTAAATAGACTTTTCGAACATAATGACATAATAACTTTAATTTACAAAAAAATGTAATTACGACGTTGTTGCACCAAATGAGCGATATTACCCCTGTAAAACGTTGCTTAACTAATACAACTAACTTAACAATCATACGAAAACGAATATTTCAAGGTTCCCAGGGCATTCTAGCTAAGATATGTAACGTGAAATGAGGGTAAAAGTGCTGTATGAATCCTTTCTTAGGATTAAGCTTAGTCTCGGCTTAGCCGAAAATGTCGTGTCAGCTCAAAGGAAATGTTCTACTGATATTAGGGAAAGGGATCTTAGCTCAATAACTCATTAGGTACACGGTTTCATTCTACTAAATTGTTATATAATATATTTTAAAGAAATTGGTGTTTTATTCATTATTTTTTGTCATACTTTTATTCATATACTACAGGAGACCGGGTCGTAGTAAATAAAAATGAGTACAAATCGCGAGTGTTTCAAAACATACTTTTATTATGTAGTAAAACAATATAAAACAAATTTGTCAGAAAATGTCAAAATGAATACAGAAAATTCATATTCTTTAATTAACAAACAAAATATGTACAAACTAAAAACATAAAAAACACTAAAATCTAAGAAAAAGTGAATATTATTTTAATGAGTATATTGGGTTATTTAGTTGCAGTAATAATAGGCTAAACTTGTATTCAAGTTCCAGAAACTACTTATGAACTACATATTCGGTATATAATGAGATATACAATATCATGATAAAAAACAAGACGTGAAAGAAAATAGATTAATATTAAATTTCCCTGCACCTTAAACCGCACCTAGTAACCTCGCGATCATCATTCAGTATATGCAACGTACAGTTTAGACACATAACAAACGTGTTCACTACCATTAACCCTTGATGGGTAGTCAGAAGTTCAGGTCCATCTCCGAAATCGCGAGGTAGTAATTCTATGGCCACGAAATTGTACATAGGAATTCATTAAGTTTTATTTCGCGGGATTTAAACCCTGTACCCACTAATACAGAGTCAAGCCCCGAACAACTGAGCTACACCGAATTACTGGCAGTTTTAAATTATGATATTAAATAAAATAGATAAAAAGCAAATAACGTATTTGTAGAGACAATTAGATTTAATTAAAAACACAATTATCTTATACAGTACTGTGTGCTACGAATGAAACATATGTTCGTTTAACGCTATGTTTGACCTACATTTGGATAAGTGACATTTTGTTTATGTGTTGCCAGGATTAGCGAACATTGAGATAAATTATTTACGAAAATATATGTCTACTATCTAGAAATATGATGTTTCAAATTTGCAAACTGACAGCTGTCATTTATAATTTCAGTAAACACGAAATCTGATTACGAAAGCAATGCTGTGAAACGTTTTATATTTTAACTTGTTATAAAAGTATATTAGCATATTATGAAATTTAACAAAAGATTTAGTTGTGTCTCTGCGATGTAGGAGTCGAAAACCCTATACAAGTTTGATGTGACGACCTCCGTGGTGCGATCGGTTAGTCATCTGGGTTCGATTCCGGGTGGAGGTATAGTTAAGAACTTTCTTTTTTTCGTTTTCCAGCCTGGTCGTTGATTATATATGGTATATATGTAGTCATATATATATTAATATGTAAATATTTCTTAAATATACGTTAACTACTATCCTTAACACAAGTCTAAAATGTACTTACCAAGGGGCTAGTTCAATTGGTGTAATAATGTCCAAATATTATTATTTCCAGCCCAAAAAATATTTCTGACTGTTTTGTCAAGGGAAATTACATATGTGTGTGTTAAAAACATTTTCATCTACGTCATCATTAAACGCACTCGAAAGTAAAAGCTCAAAACACGGCCGTAAAATAAATCTCACGTTAGATTTAAAGCCACGGCATTAAGCATAATTTCCTTGCTGAAATCCCGGGTTCAATTAAAAATAAATGCTGAGGCAGCGGATTTATGAAAGTGTCAACTCATACATATATTGCAGAGCGTTAGCAAGCGACAAATTGATGTCGACGCTGCACGGAACTCATTATCCCATGTTAATAACGTTCTTCTGTGCGCTGATGGTTCCGCTCATAACTAGATGACAACTAGGCTAACCTTATTAAATTCACGGAGGTATAAACGCTACTTTAGTGCATATAATTAGATTTGGAATCTCATTATTTTAGATTAATTATTTTAGTAAACACTTTAAGTTTTATTTAATAAGATTTAGGGATAAAGATGTAGGATATTTAGAAATATTTGTTAAGGCATCTAGCTTATTGTTTGAAAATATCTAGTTCCTTTTTAATATATTCCAGGATATTCATTATTTCTTTTTAGGTTAATATTAATTCAATACCTACACATTGTACTTAAGGTTATAGAAAAAACCTACTTCCAACGTTGAACGAGTATATGGACTGATAACGATACCTGAAAAAACATATTCATGCAATATTTACGATAAAATTTTACGGCAAAGTCAAAACGCGTAAAAACGGGGCTTAAGTCGGGTATTCCTTTGACAGCCCTTAAAAGATATACGTCAGGAACAGCTTTCTAGGGCGACGGAATACGAAGTAGAAATATGAAGCAATATATTGCTAGGTACAGTCAACGCTAAAAGTGCAGTCCCAGTCACTTTTTATAAGGTATACGTTTATAAGAACAAAAGACAATACTTTTCATTTCGGAGCACGCGAACGTATAGTGACCATGACAATGCATAGTGGCGCCAGTTTTAAAATGTAAAATATTGTTTTTTGTTCTTATAAACTTAAACCTTATGAAAAGTTACTGGGATTGCACTTTTAGCGTTGACTGTACATATAGTATATATTTGCTCTGTAACGTCTATAATCCCTTGAGGTAGACTTATCAATAGGTTACGAAGAATATTTTGTAATAAACCTGTTGTTAGTGATGAAGATGTAAGATATAGTGAATTATTAGTGACGGTCGGTTGACTAGGAGATAACTTTAAGTCCCGTAGTCGCCTTTTAGTACAAGATGATAAAATAAGCTGGTTCCCAATTGGAGTTCTTCCAATATATCGATGGTGACTACAAGAAAATATTCTAGAGTATGTAGGTATAGAGATATACGAGTAAAAGAATGTACAGGTATATATATGCACTAACACTAAACAACCATTATTGCTAGAAGTTCGGTTGTCAAAAGTTACAGAGTCCATCTCCGCAATTGCGGAGTTATATTTATATATTTTCGTCACCAGAATATTCTATATACCTTTTCGGGTACCTATTACAGCAACTTAAACTTAACTCTTGTTCGTTTTCACATTAATTCAACTAAAGTTACGCCCGTTACAGAGTTACTTGAACTACCCTAACTTGTTAAGTTATTGTGTTTAACTAGAGGATCATTATAACAAGGGTGAACTTACTTAGGAGCCTTCAAACTTTGACGGAACTCTGTCGTTATAAGGTACTTTCACACATTATAATTCATTAAAGGAAGCGTTCAGTTCGGTAAAGTTTCGGGCATTGACTCTGAATGATTGATTGCATTGAATTGAAATTGAATTGATGATGGGTTTAGCATAGTTTCCAACACTTCATTTCAATTCAGGTTAGGTTAGATTATAAACGTAAACCTTATAAAAAGTTACTGGTGCTACACTTTTACCGCTGACTGTAGTAATAAAAATGATTTATTCTAATTTTAAATGCACATTTTCGATATTCAATCACGATTAAACACTTTTTAAGCACCAATATTAGAGAAAAAAACATACATGGGTGTTACAAGTAAATTTCCTTTCACATGCGTGACACGCAAGCAATGTTCCGAAGCGAAACCTTTTTGTAAACGTTAGGACGTGGTATGAATTATTTTAGGCCTCACGCCTCTATTGGCGTATGATTCTACTTAGATTTTTTACGTGCTGTTTTTTCCTGAGCATATATGACTTTAAAAATCCGTACGGTGTAATAATATGTATGTTCAGGTTTTTAAATACTCTTTGGAGTTAAAAGATACCCCGTAAAGAACCTCCCGTACTAGTCTGGGACTAGGGGTAAATGAAATCTATTGAGCAATATGCTAACAACCTGTTAGTAATATTCCATAAGACTTAAAACCCCAATATACATGCAATAAGTGACCAAGAAGATGTTTTCTTGTCTTCGAGGTTCTGTCCATCCCGAAGAGGATGACAGGACGTGAATGTATATGATAGACATACCATTTCAGTGGTTATTTTTTGCTTTACTAATAGGCGTGTTGTTGGCTTTGATATAAAATATACATAGGAAACAATTTACAAGACAATTGTTCAATACGTTCATTCTCGGATAATACGTAAGTCCTTTCTTATTCCATTCAAGGAAGAAAGGCAGCTAGTTAGCATTCTATTCAAGTCCCAGGTAACACGAGCTGCAGTTTATCTTCGTATCACCCTACTAAAACGCAACGACCTCCTTGAGCGAAACTTACAAAAGAATTACACGAATCGCCGTAAAGTTTACGACAAAGGCGCCCCACTTTGAAATAAAAGTGTTTGATTGCGTTTCCCCACATTAAATTACGGCCAGACATCAATTAAAAGTTTAACGGTTTTACAAGAACAGTGAGGGAAAACATCGTGAGGAATCCCGCCTGTTTCGAAATGGGTACTCGGTAACCATACGCCGGCATGGCTTATCATCTGTAATATTGGATAATGAGCATCAAAAAATTAGGTTTTGGATGGCAAAAGACTATCACAAACCTCAGTGCTCAATGGTGGATATTTATTCTTTGACTGTTTATCCAAAAGCATATGGAATATCAAATGAAAAACTGAATGGTTGGACGGTGAAGACCCCATTAAACTTTTAAAGGATACATTGTTAGTGTTAGTAACTACAAATCTTAAAAGTGTACTTTTGACAGAGGATTTGAATGACAGAAGCTTAATTTGTCAGGATCGTTCAAGGTGGCGATTATACTCTCTATCTTTTCCTTTGCAAAAAATTTAGAAGAATATCAAAGGCGAGAATATATGTAATGTAAACTTAACAAAGAATTGGTTTAATCCAGTCTCGTAAGCTTTGGGAAATGTTGGCAGTTTGCCCTGACTATTTGTAGAAGAATTCTGATACCTGAAGTTAAGTGCTCACTTCAGATTCAGTGTGTCAAGTGCTTACTCATGCATTTGGCTTTTAAGTAACGTGATTCTAAGAAATATTTTTTATATATAAGATGCTTACGAATTGATAATTTTACAATGTGTTTTGTGTATATTTTATTAACTGATGAATTTAATGACATTGATTTACTGCTTAACAGAATATGTTATTAATGATTGCATACTTCATACATAATTACTACCTAAACGCAAAAAAATATTAAATAATAATAATTTTATATATTGAAATGCATACGTATAAAGCAGTAAAGACGCATAAATTATTAGAATTAATCAGAAAAAATGGGATTGGTTTGTTCCATTAGTCGTTAATAAAGTTAGCGGCCTGGTGAAATTTCAAATATACATAAAAATAACATGTTCTGAATTTCAGCAATTGAACGCCCAAATGAGACGTACCCCTGGATACGTGGGCGATAATGGGACATTATTCTTTTACTCCTTTCCCTAATCATTTAATCAATATCTTGCAGATGTCATTTCTGGTATCGATGAACATTATATGTATTAAAAGAGATAGAAATGTTTTAGGGAAGTTAAGGAAGCCTCTAATATCATATTAAAAAAAACAAAATAAAGAAACGCATACACAACACATTTATTATAAGATAGCATTGATACCCAAGTAAAATGCCTGTTTTCTGAACACCAATTGTGAGTTTCCGCAGTATGTGTTATTGATTCCTGGTTCTCCTAAATCTCAAAACAAATCATTCTTTTGCAAGAAATTTTCAAATTTTTCGATATGCACTCTTTCATTTAATATCGTACTTAATTAAAAACACCTGTTTCAGCCTATCATATATTAAACACACAGTTCATTTAATATACTCCATACTATATCATACTCTAATAAATAAAACTACATACCTACTATTTTTTTATATATAAAAGAGACAAAAAATATTTAATAGTATTTTGTATTTTAAGAATATAGACGATATTATTATACTGTGAAACAAATACCAACTAAAACCAAACTGCAATTTCGCAACAAATACCAGGATCCCATGTCTAACTGATAGCACTAAATTATACAAGCGTGAGATCAAACGCCCTCTTTCGTAGCCTATCTAATAAAGATTTCAACGTCCCTTTTATGTGACGGACAAAGAGTTGCGGTGAGGTATAAATCACTCAATGTCCGAAATAGGTTTGCTCCAATGACTTACTAAGACTAAGGTCACCCGATGTTTGGGAATAAATCACTTGAACCAAATCTGTTTTGTACCAACACGTACTTATATTAATGATACGTGTACGTAAGACATACATATACATCACGTCCTTTAATCCCTTTCGGGGTAGAAAGAATTTTGGAGAAATAATAATATCTCCTAGGTAACTTTTTAGCATGGTTCTGATGTCATAATGGAACAATGGTGACAGGATGCTAGCCCATCGCCCAATGGATTTCATTGTCCTTGGTTGCCTCTCACGACATGATGGTAAGAAACTGCAGCTATTTAGCATTCATTTTACCCCGAAAGATGTGAATATATATGCATGAATGCATAACCTGTGTCTAGCAGACTGGGAGATTTCGTACATAATTTATTTTGTACAAGAACAGACGTTGCATGTTATGAAATCAAATGGATTAAATTTGCATAATGCCTTAGTGACTTATCATAAAAATATACATACATTCACATGAGATTAAGAATTTTGTATCAAAAGAATAGTAGTAGAGAAAAATAATATATCATAAACGATAAACATTTTCACGTCTAATAATAATCCTTGCCTTTGCCCTTTGGATAGTAAGAGGTTGTAGTGTCTATCGCCGCGATTGCGAAAATAGTAATCATTGAGTCACCTCGAACCTACGTGTTGACCAGATAGTCAGTACACTATGTGACTGGTGGTAAGAACAAGAGTTATCCAATCAGCATCTCACGTAACTGGAATAAACCGTGTTGATATATACAAGCGCCGACTATAATATGATTGGAGAAATAGATAGGATTCCCCACAACGTTTTCCCTCACCATAGTATTTGAGTCATTGTATTTTAAAAAAAAGCTATGCTTTTACATGAAGGTATATGTATGTCAATAGACAGAAAGTGGTTAATCAGAATTGAGACTAATGCTGAACCGCAATCTCTGCCTTACTCTCAGTAGAGAGACCAAGGGTAAGTCTATGTATATAATATAATAACTAGAGAGAGATAATAAAAAACAGCATTGATCCTCTTTTTTGCTTCATATAATATATTTTTGCCGGTTTAATCAATATATGTATAGCCACAATTAAACGTTGATTGTTTACAACTTCCTTGGCGCGATTGGTTAAACACCTATACTCTAATCGTAAGGTCCCGGGTTCGATTCCCGGGAAGCCAGAGTTAAGAACTACGCTTTTCTTCTGCTTTCAGTCTGGTTGTTGATTATAAGTGCTATATATGCATTTATCTATATATAATATGTATATATTCCTTAAATATACGTTGAATAGTACCCTTAACACAAGTCTTAAACGAACTTACAAGGTGCTAGTTCAATTTGTGTAATAGTATCCTAAATATTATTATTAGACTGAAAAGCAGCTAATTATATTATTCAAGACCCAGGATAGTTCAGGATTTGTTTAATCAAAATTTCTCCTTAATAAAGTTCGTAGTCAGAACCTTTTCACATTTAAACCATATGGCGACGTAGACAAACATTAAAGTTAATCTCTTGAATTTTAGTAGGGCTTTTCGTTGTAAATGTTTCAGGTTAAGTTAATGGTGATGCTTGTTGTTAATGTGTTAAAGCTTAAAGTTATTGGTGTTCTTAACAGCTTTTAAATAATTAACTGTAGAATTATTCGTAATTACTAATGAAACTTTTATTATTGGTACATATTACGTGTGTCACTTAATAAATGTTGAACCGTAGCCAAATTTAACACAAATACATAAAACTCTAATATACCACATTGAATATCGGTATATACATGTACCTTCACGTTCTTTAATCCCTTCAGAGTAGAGAGAACCTCGGAGATATAATAAAAATAACAATATCTCCTAGGTCACTTTTTAACTTGAATATTAGGGGTTGCAATGTCTTAATGGAAAAAAACAAACGCATTCACGACCATTAACCCTTGCGGGGTAGTCAGAGGTTTAGGTGTCCATCTCCGCAATTGCGAAGGTAGTAATTCTATGGACACCTCGAACCCACGTGTTAACCAGATAGTCAGTACTCAATGTGACAGGTGGTCAGCCATGTCGACATTTACAAGCACTAACTATTACCTGTTCGACGAAGGTAGGTTTCCTCACGATGTTTTCCCCCACCGTATAATTCAACGCATTTCGTAAATGTGTTTTTATTACGAAAATGTACATAGAAATTCATTAAACTTCATTTCCATTGGTACATGCTCAAACGGGATTTGAACCCTGTACCCACGGATACAGAGCCAAGCCCCAAACAACTGAGCTACGTCGAATTTACTGACCTGTAATAATATACTGTCTTAGTGGACCATTGGTGAAACTTTGCTAGCCCATAGCCTAACAGATTCTTTTCACCCCTAGTCATGTAGTCGCCTCCAACGAAATGCCGGGAAGAACGGCAGCTAGTTAGCATTGCTTTTACGTCTCAGACTAGCATAGGACTTGACAGGATTGAATATCGGTCTAGTTACTTATTTATGTACTCATAATGTCCCTTACCCGTTGAAATTCTTTCCCCCTCACTACACAAATAGGTCGCAATATTATCCAGTGCATATTATAAGTAAGTGCCTGGATAGCCCTCAGGTCAGCCTTCAAGGGTATAATTAGTTCAGTTCAGAAACCGTTCGTTAGGCAAATAAGCTTAGCTTGTGCTTGTAAGTTAGTTTAGCTACTTTTTAGTAAAGGTGTGATATGTTTCTACAAGTATTCGTATAATAGGTTTCAAGGATTGAAATATTAAATCGTGTATAGCTTTATATATATAGCAAAAGTGTGTATAAATATATTGCTGTTAAGTTACTAACGTTAGAAAACATCGTGAGGTCACATGCCTAACCGTCGGGATGGGTAATGGCCAGTGCCTGTATACAGCAATACGGTTCACTACCTATCACGTTAGTTGCTCTCTATCTTGTGAAAAGCGGACTTCGAGTGGCTCATACCTTAGATGCCTTCGATATTTCGAATACGGGCACTCAAGCCTCGGACTAACAAGAAGTGTATGTACAGAAATCGTGAGGCGTATGTATGTTTATTTTGCCTCTACTTATCTAATATCCCTGACTATCGATCGCAACCTAGAACGATTCTGGCAAATCTCTCTTGTTTTACTCACACCATAAACATTCTTATACATGAACTTAGTACTTTACGCTACGGACACCCGCTTTGAGAAGAATGTCTCCATTTGATCTGTATAATATATTCTGCTCGGCCATCTCCATCCACCCCTACCTTCCAAGTTATTAATTAATGTTTTATGGAAAAGGTATCAATGCATATATTGTGAAAGTTACTATGTTACAAAATTCAAAACAATTAATCGTGTGTAGTTTCATACATTACATTAAAGATGTATTTACACACAAATCACGTTTTATTTCGCCAAATATGTTTAATAAGATTCGCTCCTAAACGTCTTTTATTCATTTCGTGTCGTAGAGAACTTCTGGAATATAATATCTGCACTGTCACCGTTTGTATAGTTATCAGTCATTTTGGTGACAAGTTGGTAGCCTACCCCAAATGATTATGGTGACTTGACGAAAAGTAACATAATTAAACTTTAGATGAAGTCACATTTCCTCCTTATCTCTTTAAGAAAGCTTAGATTTTGACGTACCATGAAGTCAAATTTCCTCCTGACTTCTTTAAAAAAGCTTAGTTTTTGACGTACCATATCCATTTCAAAGCCATTTTTGACTAAAGTACAGTAAATGCAGAATTCATAATTAGCAAAGGAATATATTTTAATTAAAGGTATTTTATACTACAAAATTTTTAGCTACTCTCATTTCTATGAGGACAAATCGTAACGTAACGAAATATATATGTTCGTTTGCCAATGCATTGAATTGGATTTTAATATACCATTGTGAGATAAGCTGTAAATATCTGTGAATACCTGGAAATTAATCCCTTGAGGAGGCCTATGTCCAGCAGTTGACTGTTATAAGCTGATTAATTGATAGCGATATGATAAACCACCTCTCTCATGTTTTTTTTTATATAGAATGTATGACAAACATTAAAAATCTTATGGTTATCACTCAAATTAAGTATAAATACAGTTAGTAGTCATAAAATCACGCATGAGTGAAATAAGTGTGAATTCGGATAAGTAGAAAATATCTATGTGTTATACATATTATGTATGTGTTAATCTTCTCTCCTTAGGAACGTAATCCGATCTATTTTGTAGACGAAAGGCTGAGTAAAGTAGAGGGGTGATTACGTAGGAGTTACCCTTGTAAGTCGTATGGAGCTCAAATAATGAAATGTTATATGTAGTTAGTTGTAAAGATATAGATGATTGTAAATAATATAAGTGATTTACTGCTGTACTACTTTAACAGTTTTACTAATGCACAACAGTTATTGTCTTTTTGAATTGACGAATAATTTAAAATTGACGTCCTTCCTGTTTCCTTAAAGCAATCTGAATTAAATACATACATAACGCAAAAGCGCCGTATACCGACCACTGATAGAATTGACTACGTAAATCACAAAAAAGATAAAGAAAATGTTTAAAGTATAATAATATAAAACGTTCTTTAAAAAGATTACGATATTTACTTTCATAAAATCACAAAGAAAAATATCAAATTTGCCTTTTTCATACCTAAATCTGGTATCAAACTCAAAAAACTTGATTTATACCGAATGCACCGTTTACAGACCGGCTGACGCCTGACGTTCCTGATTCCGACCACTGAGGTGCCTGATTCCGACCAGCCGTATCTCGCCTGCTAAAATACCTTCTATGCTCACAAAACGAAAGAAATCAAGCCTTTAATATAACCCCGTAATAAGTATGCTACCTGCTTGTAAATTTCTTAAAAAATTTCGATATTTTATTGTTGTTGACAAAGCAAATCATGCTGCGAATATTTCGTAGGTAAAATTTATTTGTCGCGGCCTTAACACATAGACCAGCGTCAGTACCAAAGTGGCGTAGTCCCTCTCTCATTATGAATTGACTTGATATGTAGGGTCGAGAAGAACATTCATTGCCGTAGACCTAAAAACCAGCTTTTTATGATGGTCATGGAGTGGAATTGAAACTAGAGCGTTGCATGGCGTAAGCAATTGTGGAACTCTTTTTGAAACATCTAGGTGGCTGACAAATAACACTCTTGTGAGAGCTGAAGGGCCTCATCTTTGTCACCTTCTCTTCTGCCAAACCGAACAGTCACTCCATACCTAAACTTATACTGTATTGCCCTTGTTCGCTTTCAAGGCAACAAAAGAGCTGGTATGAGACGGTGAAGAGGCGTAAACGAAGCCAGAGAGATTGTCAGGATCGTTCAAGGTGACGATCGATAGTCTCTGCTCATCCCATTAACAAAGCGTATGTTGATTATCATGAATGCTTTAGAACGACAGGATAGTATGTCAGAATCTCTATAAGAAGTGAACGATCAGGAAGTGGAACAAGTAAAAAAGTGAGAATCTGGTATATTTGGCAAGTATGTTGACTAGATATGGTGAAGGTCATATAGAGCGGGGAAGAGACTGAAATAGGGAAATATGACAAACGGGGTTAAGATAGTTTGATGACTGGTCGCTTGAGTCGGTTGAGAGTGGATTCAAAAACGCCGTTCTGGTTCCTACTTTTATATATGGTACTGAATGTTGGGTTTGGAAAAAGTATCACGGTAGCATAGTGCAATACAGATCAGGTTCCTAACAAAATATGTACATAATAGAAGATTATGTGATAGGGTAAGGCAATAAATGAAGGCGTGAATGATGCCGTATTAAAGAAGATGGTGAAAATATCAAAAAGAATGTTAAGGTTGTTTAGGCAAATGGAGAGGATGCATGAAAGCTAGGCTACGAAAATATTTACAAAACCTAGATTGGTAGCGCTGGATGAGGCAGGCCACATAGAAGTTATGCTGATCCAAATATGATCTTCTCAAAGTGGGTTTACATAGGGAAAGGAACAGAAGACACACGAGATCTTTATGAGGATCGTTCAAGGTGGCGAACAATAGCATATCCCTATACCGTTAGGGAAGTACAGGGGTTAATATATGTATATATAATAGATGTATGCACTGAACACCTGAAACTAACACATGCAGACTGATCCATGTACTAAGAAACCAAAGGTTCTTGAGTTGGACGGATACCGGTACATGGTGATTAAATCGTGTCCCGATTCCGACCAATCATATTATTTCGTAATAAAATTTTAAATTTTAACATATCTACATAATTTTAGTACTTTTCTACATTATTGACACTTGACTAATATAACAATATAGCAAAAAAGTAATTATATCTGTTTAAAATGACTAAATAGTAAGCATTCAAAACATTCAATGTTAGACGTAATGATACGTTTTGAGCATTAAAAGTCAAAGTTTAGACACTTTTTACAAAAAAACTATAATAGTTAGTATTGGTCGGATACAGGTCTTTCAAATAAGAATAGTCTTAAGAGTAAGAAAGTTAACATGAAATAATCTCAAAGCTCATCAAACATATGAAAAATAGCTTTATTCCTAAAGTACGAAAATCCTGTATCCGACCAGAGTGGTCGGTATTCGGAACGTACTCATTTTATAGAGGACCAGATTCCGACCATTATTATTTGCTTGATATTTTGAATAAAATACGCAAATATTACTTGCTGATTGATATCGACGGTGCTCAACAAACCAATAAATGATATGATGCAAAAATACTACGAATTAAGCAAAGTTTTCTTCAAAATAATCCAGATCTTCGTTTACGCCGATTTATGTTTTTTTCGGATCCAATTTGTCAAAAAAAGTTCCCTTGCGACGATTTCGGTCAAATGAGATATTTGCTGTTAACGTATCTAAACCAAATTTTGTCTTATAATGTAATATAAATTTATGAACTAATTGAGCGCAAATTCATAACTTTAACGTGAAATTTATAAGTTTAGGAGGGAAAAAACCAAAATGGTCGGATACAGGAGGTCGGTCGGTATACGGCGCTTTTACGTTACGTAAAAATAACAAGCAACAAGCTTTACAGAGAGATAAGCATGTTAAAATGATATACTAAACAATCTAACTATTATTTGCCTTTCAAAAATAACCATTGCATAAAGGCTTACTTAAACCAGTACAAAAACAGATGTAACCCACATCACAGGCGCAATAAATGTCTAGGTGACTAGTCCGCCACATTGCACATAAATCCTCGTGACAAGAAAAACAAACAACGCCTCTGCTACGTTGCGGATTTCATGAAGGTTTCACAAGCTATAGCGTAAATAAAACTGTAACTAGAAAAACAGGCTAAATATAGCTAATCAGATTCTTTTTACATACATACATATCACGCGTAGGCAGAGTCCCGGATATCCCATCTAACCTGATCAAGACGAACCATTTTCGCTTCTTTGATATTCATACACCTCCTCATACATACTCGGCGGTTATATGTACTTTTTCAATATGGCGTTTATTTGACTGACATCATTTTATTCTGTTAAACTCCTCGAGATTTATGTATATACATACACGTCCTTTAATCCCTTTCGGAGTGTTGTGGTGGACAGATCCGACAGAAAGATAGTGGTATGGTCTCGCTTAGGTCTCTTTTTAGTACAATATTGGGGTGTGTGATATGGAATATTGGTGACAGATTGTTAGCTTTCAATAATAGATTCTGTTGACCCCTAGTTCCTTTGTTACCTCTTATGACATGCTGGGAAGAACGTCAGGTTGTTAATATTTTTATTACGTTCAGACTAGCAAGGGACTATGTATATAAGCGTGTATATACGCTATTAGGTAATCCGTGACCATGGACATTGCAACATGACCAAAACATCGGGTAACGAAGGTAAAACTTTGATTATAATATACGCGCTAAGTCCCATTTTCTTGTTAGAGGAAAAGAAAAACGGGAGTCTATAAAAATATGATAGTAGAAAACATTAGTGTACGGTAGATACTAAGACAACGACCGTTTAGCTTTCTAGATCCCAAATTCACCACTTAGACATTACCACTACAAATAAGCTAAACTAGTGTTTTTTTCAATCATATTCGTCTTCTCTTTAACTTTGTTTGTTACGTTTAAGAAAATTTGGTAGTAAAGTCTTGTTATTTAATTATCTCTTACGACATGCCGATTCAATCACAAGACAAACAAATTTTTCACGGATACCATTAAGCACAAACAATTTAGGATCACTCTCTAATAAATTGCCTCGCCATTTTATAGCTAAGTAAAGCATTGAAATCTCCTTCTAATTCACAACCGGAAATTGAGTTTGGAAAGTCCAGTTTTACGACGAATCGAGACGGTTTACTATAGTGAAAACTCAGAATAATTTCGCTTCCATTCTAAAGCAATAACTTTAAGTGATTACTCAAAGATTTTATCAACATATACGTTTATATTTATACGGTGTTATATATTATAATAAGAACAATTGTGTACACCACTCCTAAAAGTGGACAAAACCTCGGCGATACGATAATATATCCTAGGTCACTTTTTAGCATGAATATTTGGGATGTGATGATATTTGGAACATTTTTACATGTTAATAGCTCATCGCTTTAAAAACCAAAGTAACACGTAATATATGATTATAAAATAGTACTATATAAGTCTTAGCAAACAATCTAACATAAATATAGCATAGGTATGATAATTCATGAAGTATAAGGAAGCTTATAATCTCTTAAGCACATGTTATACGAATATAAGGCAGTTCGTTCCTACATAAGTCTTGGAGAACAAACGAGTATTGTTTACGAAAGCCTGCGCTGCGGAATAAGCCACAAAAAGTAATTAAGTTGAGAGCACTCCACTTCGGTTTAGCCGGGACAAAGTAGAGAGCCAGAGTAACCACAATGACTGTTCCAACTACACTGACTATTAGGCTATATGGTTCGGGTTTGAGGTGTTTATTTGTAGGTACCTTATTTTAAACATGTTATAAAAGGAATAATGTATGTTTACCGTTGTTTTGGGTAGAAGTGAACAGATATATAATACTAGGTCATGTGTTACTTTGTTTTATAAATTCTTCTCATAATAACCCCGTTAGTTTTTAAAAAAAGACTGTAATGGAATTATAGCTCCGTGGTTCTGTTAAACCTGAAAGCGATTAAAAAAGTATGTGTCTTGAGTAGACTTTAGGTAAACAGTTTTGTTATGTTATGTCGTAAAAGATAGCTTTTGTTTCTAAGTTGAATGACATGTTTATAGTCATAAGATATAATTCAATTGTATTGTCCCTATGTGGAGTAATCAGAAATTTTGTGTTTCTTTCTGAACAGAGTAGGAAATTCATAGTCACGTTGAATACAATGTTCATTATATATCTAGCAATAAGGCTTAATTGCTATGATCCTTTATCTAAGAATGAGAAAGTTTGGACAAAATTTTCACTTGTCGTAAAAATAATCTGTTTCCATTCTCTGATTTCTCTAATAAAACTAAATTTCATTAGTTTATTTTACTAAGATTTAAGTTTGTTAATATTGTAATGTGCAACAAATTTCATAAATGTGAATAAATATATTAAAAATCCACGAAATTTAAACGTTTAAATTAAAATTCATAATGAAACCACCTGAGTCGCGCTATTTCATACTGAAGTATTTAATTATAAATTGTGTTCAGAGCATGATTGCATTAAGTGCTATATTAAACAATTATGGCGGCTAACGATTATTCTGAAAATTGCTCAGCCTGAAGGGAATTGAATTAACGGAGTTGCTAATAAATGTTTTAATTGACTTTGAGATGCTGCGTAAAAAGTAATTGTAGAAGAAATAAAAATGTAAATAAATTATAAAATGTACAATTTGTATAAATATGATGTTTATCATGAAGCAGTTATTAATTAAATCACACAGAACCAATTCAGAAAACCCGAAGTTTAAAATACCAAATAGCGTTCTTTATTATCAAAATTATTATTTAGATTATGTTACATTATTATTTTGGAATTAAGATATTAACTATATCTTATGAAAAGACCCGCAAATAGTCATTGACGATCCTTGAATGGACGTTCAAAAATATTATTCCTTAGATTCAATCAATGGGTGCGAGTGAGGAGAGATTTGTCAGGATCGTTCTCTGCTAATCCCATTATAGAAGTAAATACAGCACAGATGTTGTCACTGTGACGCTGTGTTTGGATGTCCATCTCCGCAATTGTGGAGGTAGTAATTCTACAGTATCCACGTGTTGAGAAGGGAAATAGAGGCGTCAAAAAAAATATGCATGTATCTCTCTTCACTAAAACAGCTATACCTTATTCCAACGAATGTTAAGCAACGTTTTACATTTTCCAATATATGATCCCCAGCGTTTTATCAATTGTATAGTGTTTAAAGGAACATCAGATAATACGAAAATGCACTGCTAAAATACTGAATTGTACACCAAAACAATATGGTCCCAACCCAAACCTAACCGTTGCTGTACGTTTAGCTATACTTTTGGTGTACATTTCAGTATTTTTGATGTGTATTGAATATTATAATATTAATATATTAATAAATATTATAATATTAATAAATTATTTTCCACAATAAATGTATCAACAAATGTTGAGCAACATTTCGCTTACAGTCCCAACCCAAACCTAACCTTTGTCGAGCGTTTAGCTATATTTTGGTATACATTTCAGTATAATTGATGTGTATTGAAATATTTTTTGTTGAGCAACATGTCGCTTTGTTGCAGGGGCGTCGGCTGAGGGGGGTGGCGCGGGGTGATGCCGGCTCGCAAGGGGCTGTTGGCGCCCCAGAACACCTTCCTCGACACCATCGCCACGCGCTTCGATGGCACACGTGAGTACCGTACTATGAACATTACCACAACTAGTATAGGAGTCTAAATTTATTCATGCATCAAAGTCAAATGTTTTTATTCAACCTAAGTGCAAGTACCGTGCATTCATTGAAAGTCAAAACATTTGCCTGACACTGGTTGTCTCTTAGCATCACAATTACGACCTTAAATCCTTTTCGGGTGGGCAGAACTTGTGAGATAGGATAATATCTCCCAAATCACTTTTAAGCATGAATTGGGGTTGTAATGGCATACGGAACATTGGAAGTTGCAAGCCTCTCACCCTATAGATATGTATAAATATAATATATGCGTTACGACCATCCTTCCTAGCCTCACAGGTTACTCTGTCAATCTCTTCCATTGCAAAATTATAAATCCCATGGGCTACCTTCAACCGACGTGTTAAACTAGGCAGGACCCAATGTGAAAAATGGTAGACCGTGTCGCCATATAGAAGCACAGTGCCAATTACATGTTCCGTAGAATGGGTAGTTTTCCTCACAATGTTTTCACTTACTAAATACTGATATGTTAATATGCATTGACACATGTATATGTGATGATATTTTCGGTAGTGTTTTTTTAATTCGTATTAAAGTCATAACAACTCAAATCTAAACAAAAATTTAAAGATATTTATTTTATTATGTTTTCCGAAATTCATCCAATTCAAAAAGGAAACCGTCCCACATCCTATATTACGTACACTTAAGTATGTGTTTAAAACATCTCCCTAATGCACTGAAGTACATTACTTTAAATGTCCAGCATTGGAATATAGTGGAACAAATCGAATCCACGCGAGTGCGATTGAATGGTTCGAGGACGGATTGCAATTCAATTTGCTCACTACACTACCATTTCGTTCGTTCTATCTATTGAAGCGAATGTGATACGGTTTTGTAGTTTTTGCAGGTGATATGAACGTTGCTTTTAGCGAGATTAAAACACCAGTGGAGGCGGGATGTAGCGGGCTTCCTTGCTTTGTGTGTTGCCATTGAATTGTTAGTGTTTTGATTTGGGAATGTACGTATTTTCTTAATAAGTTTTAAATGAATATACTTTTCACGATGTTTTTACATGAATACGCAAAAATCTATGAGAAACAGAATAATGGTGACGACAGAAGTACCTTTAACCGCCGAGTGTGTATGAGGAGGTGTATGAGTGTTAATGTAGCGAAGGTTGTCTTCGGGACAAACGGGGATCCGTGATCTCTGCCTACCCATCTACAGGGAATGAGGCGTTATGTGTGTGTATCTATGTATTGCAGTTTAATATCAAGTAATATGGTAAAATATTAGGTTATTAGCAACTAAGTTGTATCCTGTATCAGATCATGTATGACACTACTTATCTGAGATAACATAAACGAATAATAACAATAATTGTGCAATACTGTCATAATAAATAGAACAAACAGGTCTTAGAAACAAAAGCAAACTATCTAAATCTCTTTTTTAATCATTTCTTAGAACATCTCCATTTGTATTCAGATAAGGTTAGATTTTATCCAAAGTATAATCATAGTTTCAGAATCCGTTTGTAATGGAAAAGCCAGGATCTCAATTGAAGATAATAGCTTCAATCGATAGCTTTACATGACTATGATATAAATATTGATATTACTGCCCTCTATTTTATTTCAGTATGCGAGGTTTTTAATACTTTTATAGCTAAAAAGAAACGAATCCAAAGAATGAAGCTTACTAGGTACTTTTCTGCTCGGTATGTGGTGTATGAGACAGAATTAGCGGGTCTGTCAAATCTCATTGGCATAAACTAAATATCTGTTATTTTTTTCATAATAAAGCAAATACCATCCCAATAGTTTAATACTATATACCATGCACATACGCCGCGACAATAATACTGTTTTTGTGGCTATGAATATACGCTTTTATTATTATTTACCAAATTTTATACCGTCAATGATATGCCTGCCGCAAACCTAACAGACAGAAGTAAAAATATGAACGAAAATATCAAAATATCATGTCTGTACATAGTGACAACACGCGGTAGTTCAATGACCTACTGCTACGAAATTAGCATCGAGTGCATAATATCCCAGCATTTGGTACAAGATTGTGTTGTTTCACAAAACTATGGGATCACTGCTTGAGTTATTACGGGCATGACGTAAATAGGGTTTAGACTATCCTGAATTTTGTGTGTTGAATAGAAGACTAGGAGTTTTAAAATAACTTTTATTTAATAATTATTGAAATATGTGTATATATGTATATGTGTAATAATATAAATAATCTATATAAAACAAATAAAATATCATCTCTTAAAGCATAATAAATAAACTTGAGCATAAGTAAGTTTATTTATTATGCTTTAAGAGCATTAAGAGAGATATTTTATATGTTTTATATAGATTATTTATTACCGTGAACTTTGCACTACGAGTTTCAGACCACTTCTTTGTGAACAGAAAACACAATAGCAGTTTGTTCTTATGAAAAAAAAAACATTGTTTGAAAAATGTTAATAAAGGTTACCAATACTTCGCCTACAACTTTTAGACAGAATAGCATCTAGTTACTTTCCATTCTGAACTGATTGAATTCAAGCATCAATATCTTATCAATTTGCCAAATTCAATTAAACTCAAAGAAACCAGCCAATATTGAATTATTTCAGCTGGCAACCCACAAAGGCATTATTTCAAAACTCTTCTGATACTCGAAATGAGTTATCGATTCAATATCATTCGACGGAGCTATTTTCATTTAGGGCCCACTGATTTATTTCGTTATTTTGTTTATGGTTTTTGAATAATCACTACATAGTATAAAACAAAGTTTCTTTCTTTGTCCCTATGTCCCTTTGTATGCTTAAATCTTTGAAACTACGCAACGGATTTTGATGCGGGTTTTTTTAATAGATACAGAGATTTGAGAGGAAGGTTTATATGTATATTAACATGCATTAAATAGTGGAGTAGGCTATATATTTTATACCCGTGCGAAGCTGGAGCGGGTCGCTAGTTATTTAATAAACTGTTTTAAACTGACAATTTAATATTGAACTTACACTGACATCTACTTGCAGGTAATAAATAAGTGTATATAACTATATACGCCTTTTTATGTCATGAGAGAACTATGGTTTTCGAGTACCTATTTTAGGTTTTATCTGATATTCTGAAAATATTCATTCCTAATTAAGCCACTTTGCCATTATTCATACATCTATGTTATGCGTATGTTGACACAAAGTACATTAATCAATTAAATCTGATAAAAAGGTTACGGTTACGTAGGGGCTGGCTCAATAAGACATATAACAGTCAGATAGACTTGTTTTGAAAAAGGGTGACGTTAGAAGTGCCTATAAGCTCAGAGTGTGTATGAGTGTCAATGAAGCGAAAGTAATCTGTCAGGATCGAGACAAATGAGGATCCATTATATCTGCCTACCCCTCTACAGGGAATGAGGCGTTATGTGTGTGTGGATAAACCATCGTATCGTACACACTCGTTGAACTAGAAAAAGACCTAATTACCTTTCCTTTGAAATCGACCCACCATGCGATATTTCCTTAGCAGAATATGGCGGGTGTATGAGGGTGCCTTTGTGACAACAATCCTGGCATTTATATCGGCAAACAACATTTATTTTCCTGTCCTCAAACTCTATTGTTCTCCCGATGAGAAATGACCAAAACGTTTTTATAATAAAACAAATGAATGTCGCTCGTCACATTGTCTATACCTATTTGACAGAAACATTGTATGGGGATTTGATAAGGGTGAAGTTATGTGCTTTTCTGCTGGATATTTAGTGAGTAATTAATTCTATTTGAACAAAATATCTGTTATCTATTGTTTCTAAAATATTTACTATTATTAGTCATTTATTGTGACAAATGTTATTTTCAAACCTTTGTCCACTCAAATTCCACGGAATACAGTCTCATCACAAATAATTCTACATCTAGGAAAAATTTAAAGATTAGCCTTAAAAGGTAATCTTAAATTTTATATGTTGTTCAAAGGACAGATATGATTTTCATTAGAGCATGACTTGGCCACCTCTGAATGATAGATTAAAATCTTTTCGTATCTAACGTGATTTATTATTAAATTCTGAAATCTACCATATTTTATTAAATATTTTATGTGCTACTTGCGAAACATATCACTAGTACATGTACTACGGTGAGAAAATAACATCGTAATGATATTATTCGGAATAGCCAATACTCTGTACCTGTTGACGGCGAGAGAACATAACGTGTCATATTACATAAAGACTATCTGAGAAAAATGGTGTGTACCTGAAATAAAAGCCCAATTATAAAATAATTATGAAAAAAAATTTAGTTAATTGACAGAGAAGAAAAAAAATACTATTTAGCTTTAGATGTACTCGTAGGAAGAATAAATTGTCCATTTTGCAGATAACGAAACACGATATTAAATACCCAATTTCGTATAGGAATATTGAACTTCCATACAAACCAATGATTTGTACTTACAAAGTTTCTTGCTCAATTTATGAGGAAACCTTACCAATTTTGACTTGTCAGCCATCATGTTTCGAAGTAAACTTGAACATTTGATGAATGGTCGTTCCAAGTTTCCGTTTCAATCGAACTTTATTGACTTTTCCCTAGGATTAAATAGAGACTTAATTAAAATCGTACCGCGTTTTGAATTTTCAGATAAGATCTATAGATGTACTTATCTTAACATTGATTTATACAAACACAAGTATAATATCTATTACAAGTCTGATACTTAAATACAATGAGACATTGCAGCTTTTGTTTCTGTACGACTTTGATACGAGATATTTAATATTTAGGAAACTATAACACCAATTGAACTGGCCCCTTAGTAAGTTCATTTAAGACTTGTGTTAACGGTACTAGTTAATGTATATTTAACAAATAAATACATAATTTTATACAGATAAATAAATATATAGCATATATAATCAACCACCTGACTGGAAAGCAGAAGAAAAGCTTAGTTCTTAATGCCTCCACCGGGAATCGAACTCGGGACTTCTCAATTAACGTTCAGGTGCTAAACCAATCACGCCACGGAGATCGTCGACAATATACATAAATGTTTTCTATTGAGCGATGGGCTAGCAATCTGTTACCAATATTACATTGTTAATTCCATTACAATACTGACTATGCAAACTGTGAACATGATAATTATTAAACATGATAATTATTTTTTCTCTGAAGTTCTATACAACCCGAAAGGTATTGGAAGGAAGAAAGGCATCTTATTTATGACATAGAGTAAACCGGAACAGCGACAAAACTACAGCAATTTATCAAGTCGTCGTAAACATAAGTTCTGTTGGCAAATTGAATTTAGTCTTAGTTGTTCAAGAGCAAAAAGTGTGATTTATTAGGGGAAACTAACGGAAGGGATGTTATGCATTAAATTGTGAAACTTGAAAGCGAGTGAAATGTAGATGTGGCTAACTAAAATTATACGGATGATTAAAGATGATGATTTCCTTGGTCACTCTTTGCTTACAAGTAATTGGTATGTAAACTACATGTATTATTAAATTTATACAACATGTTGCTAGCTTTTAAACTAGCACCTTTAATATAGTAGTAGTAGTTTTAGTATAGTAGTTATAGTATAGTTATAGTCCCTTATTTTCTTATTATGACATACTAGAAAGAAAGTCAGGTACTATGACAAATCAAAGATTCATTGATCATCACTACGAAGTACTGTAGTTAATCAAAATATCCAATATGATAGGTTGTAACTTTTTCACTATTTATTTACTGATTTGTACCTACGAATATATCATATTTCGCTACCGTTTCCGAGCTGCATACTGTAAACACTGCAACAGCGTGGTATATTGACTTGCGTTGGTTGAAGCAATTATTTATTTATTTATCTCTAAGTAAATGCAACAGGTGACAACCACCAACACATAAAATATGTTAAAGAATTGAGCTTGTGAGCCTCCCAAAAAATGCACAAATGACAATTTAGTTAAAATTAACAGTTACAATGCAGTTCATTTGTCTATTCTATAGACTAACGTGTTCTTTTTGTCGTTTTTTAATCAATTCATTTCTTCCACAGACAGCAACTTCGTCCTGGGCAATGCCCAAGTCCCATGCTACCCGATCGTGTACTGCTCAGATGGATTCTGTGAGCTGACAGGCTGGGCCCGCGCGCACATCATGCAAAAAGGTTGTGCGTGCAAATTCCTCCATGGTCCTGACACCATGGACGACCATAGACAACAGATAGACGCGGCGTTGGATTCCAAACACGAATTGAAGTTGGAACTTATATTTTATAAGAAGAGTGGTAAGTACTGTCCTGGGCAAGATTATGACGTTCATAGAAGGCTTACTTATTTTACATGAAAACGTTAAAATCAAATTACTAAAAGTTAAGTTAAAATTACTGGAAATGTTGCTCATCTTTTGAAAACGCCATGCTTACTAGCCTTTCGTTCCGGAAGCGAGTAAGAAATGGAAACACGGAAAATTTTAGGATTTTAGCATGTCACCCTTATCCTGTATCAATGATATTGCGATCCAGATAGTAATGCAATAGTGACCGAGGTGTTGTTTATATCCAAGGTTGTTGTAATATATCCAAGGTTCCAATCACCCTGAAAGGGATTCAGCGGCGTTGATGTTAATACGAAGAAAGGCTTAAGTCACCGTTATTGTGATGATATTTAATTCTGTAAATTCTAGTGTAGTCAGATACTGACTATAATTGATTCCAAGCCAAGTTCATATCTTACTGACTTAAATTGATAATATATAGCTGTTTTTGGCAAGTCGAGAGACCATTTAGCTTTACAAATAGTTTATTTTGCATTATACTGATAGTATTGTAGGCTATTTTCATTCGCTATTACACGCAAATCCTAAAATAGACTACAGATTTTCAGCTATGGTAGCTGTAGTCAGTAATGTTTTGTTTACATACTCATAGATACAAAAAATCGCTCCCTTATAAGAAAAAATACAAAAAACAAATTCTCGTTTCCATGGTAACCAGATTCGTTTTACAAACATTCATACACCATCATACAAACACATCGGTTATAAGTTTTTTATACATACATGCGTACGCTTCACGACGTGTATATACACACTCCCTTTTTTCTTATGGTGAGGTGGCCCATCTCAGGTATCTTTTAAGAATCTTTTAAGACATGTTAGGTATGGGTCACTCGAAGCCCGCGTTTCATTAGATAGATAGCATCCAACGTGATAGGCAGTGAACCTATCGCCCTATATAGGGCACTGCCTAGTATCTATCCCGAGGGATAGGCAGGTTGTTTGTTGATGGCGTCACGATGTTTTCCCTCACCATTAGCGACTGTAAATTATGTACGTCAATGAAAAGCATATATTTCAATTTCATTCATTGGTACATGCTAGAGCTGGGATTCGTATTTAGGACCTATCTCATAAAAAGTCAGGTTCTACCCACTTAACTACAGCCGCTTTTTCTATATATACCTTATTCTTTTTATATAAGCCTTACCTTTTACGTAACCTTGAAAATTTTCCATTCAAAAACCGAATCGGAGAATTCCATATTCAAACCAACCACAACTTTATCTATGCTTGAAAAACGTTCTCTAGAACAAAGTGATTGATGAAGATTTTTCCCACTTTCACGCTCCGTCTGACTTAAGTGATCTATTCGGTTCGTGTGTATGTAACTTTATGTTTAGTTGTATACAGGGTGGCGCATTCAAAACGGTCAGTATGGGAAAGTCTGAAACTATAAGAGATACGAAGATTTGTTCTTAGGAACCATGTCACCGATTTTGATAAAAAGAAAAACTGCATTCATACTTTCGTTGAAAAAACAACTGTATCCAGAACGGGAATCGAACCCGGTTAATTTAAAAAAATAAATTGGGCCTTTTCACTTTTTCTTTTTAAATAACGATTGTGTAGGTCTTAAGCTGTAAATGTCTCTTTGAAACATGGTGTCGAAAATGAATAAAATGCATTGTTTTGGCATACTTTAGTTTATCACAGTAGTTTAAATACACCGTAACAATATTCAACGGACATGTAAAATTGTCACTATTGCTGTTTGTAGTTTTGTACTTCCCTACTTGTTACATACACCATATCATGTGGCTTTAACATTGCATTAATCCTTTAAGGAGGTTTTGTTATCTACAGTAATCCAAAACTAACAATCTATTGAAAAGTCCACTTAAAGTAACGTGTTAAACCATATTAGAAAATTTCTTGTGGGATTACGTTAAGGATGAATTTTACAAAACAAGCTATGACACCATTGAAGACCAAAAAGAAGCAGTAAAGTCAATTGTAACGCAAATTCACCACATGAAAATACAATATTCTATAGTAAGATCGTTACCTAAACGTGTTGAATATTGTATTGAAAACAACGGTGGTCACTTAGAACGCCTACTATGATAAACTAAAGTATGCCAAAACAATGCATTTTATTCATTTTCGACACCATGTTTCATAGAGACGTTTACAGCTTAAGACCTACGCAATCGTTATTTAAAAAGAAAAAGTGAAAAGGCCCAATTTATTTTTTCAAAGTAACCGGGTTCGATTCCCGTACTGGATACAGTTGTTTTTTCAAAGAAAGTATGAATGCAGTTTTTCTTTTTATCAAAATCGGTGACATGGTTCCTAAGAACAAATCTTCGTATCTCTTATAGTTTCAGACTTTCCCATACTGACCGTTTTGAATGCGCCACCCTGTATAAGCGCTGTGGTTAATCGCATACGTATTTACATACATATACATCACGCCTGATTCCCTGTAGAGAAGTAGGCAGAGATAATGGATCCCCATCTGTCCCGACCCTGACAAACAACTTTCGCTTCATTGACACTCATACATCTCCTTAACACATACGGCGGTGATAAGAGCTTCAATATGGCGTCTATCAGACTAATTGGGCTGATCCCTACGTATATAAAAATGAACTATGTAAAAATTTTTGTGAAGTAGGATGAATGTACGAGTAAATACTATTGAATAAAACATACGAATACCTACTGAAGCATACGTAATAAATACCTAAAATGGACGTTCGAGTAAAATTTAAACATGACCGCTTTTTGATTATTTATTCACAGTACAGAAAGAGTAATGTTTGCTTTTTAGGTTCACCTTTTTGGTGCCTACTCGACATAGTGCCAATAAAAAATGAGAAGCGAGAAGTAGTGTTGTTCCTTGCCTCTTTCAAGGACATTACTAACACCAAGATGGCCGCCATGAATTCTAACGAAGATTTTGACAGTGGTAAGTTTGTAAACGTCAAAAGTGACATATGTGCGTTAGATTTTGAATTGTTAAAGACATGGAAACCTTTTATGAAATAGATTTAACAAATTAGTGCTTATGTTTGGTAACTTTAATCCGACTGTTTTCAATAATTTTGATACTTAAGTCTTAGATTTAAAGAAGAGTTTTTATTAATTTACAGTCTTGTGTTTTAAAAAGTTCATTAGAGACAATAAAATTCTGAAGGTACTTAAAAATCGTTCAAAAGATTTCGAATGCTCCAGCACAAATTCACAAGTCCAACATTAACTCAATCAAAATATTGAACTTCTCAATCAAGACCTCTAGAGCTTTAATACCTGAGTCAGTGCAAAGTTATCAAACAGCTAATAGATTCGTGACAACCTCTAATATGTATATAACTTTAGTTGGCTATAATTCGAGTAATAGTTTGTGATCCCTTCGTAAGAGAGTCCCAAGACAGCAACGGGCACGGTAAAGTTGGTCCGCACGAATTGTTTGTTCCCACATCAATCTAACTTAGAGTAGACTACATGTAGTCAAGCTTAAAATAGTCGATAAATAAGTTTCGCAACTAATTAAAGTAGGTAGTTTTAGGAATGTAGAGAGGTGTAGAATAAAAAAATGTAATATAAAAGAAAACGTTTTAAAGCTATATAAAATAGAAAAAAATATAGATTCTGTTTTTAATTCAGCTAATTTTGTAATATTGTTAATTTGTATATTATAATTGTTGTAACTTTTGGTGTATACTTAGATATTTAATGTTGCATATATCTTCTGACATTTTGTTTCGTTGTATAGGTATCTGAGTAGTTAATAGAAATATATATTGATTGTATTTTTCTTTGTTTTTAGTCAAACTGGCGTATCTACGTAATTTCAGTCTTGCTTTCATATTCCCCAATTTCGTACCTGACAGTCTATTTTAAGCTTTTTCGCCTTTTGTCTCTAATGCATTTTTAAAAACTCAGTTCGCATTCGATATTTGAACCTTTTAAGGCTTGTCGTTTCCCGCTACACTTTTTTCTCCTAATTGGGTCAGTCGTTCTGAGTTTTTGAATGTGCCAACCTTTTTACTCGTTACCTCTTGACATGTGAAACTAAAACCACCCTGTAATAACAACTTGTCTTGATTTTGATAAATGCAGTACTGATTTGAATCGAATGTGTAGTCGCCAGATATCCAGTTCTTAGTTGTAGAGAACTTTCTTAGGTTTTATATATTTATGTTTATATATCTATATACCCTGGAATGAATTGAAGAATGAGACTTTTATTTAACTTTTATATTTTTTTGTATGGAAATGTAAAGATTTGCATGTGCTACATTTGCAGGAACGCATGACGTTTGTGTGTCTGCTTAGCAAGAACTTATCTGGCGACTTCAAGTGTTTTAGTCTTCCCTTTGTATGTTTGAATTTGTTTTACCGTTTCCAACTATCCAAATGAATGTCTCGGGAAATGTTAGTATACAGAGCATGATGCACCCTGTCTGAAGGGGTCTTTATTAACAGGGTGGTTTGTGCGTACAGGAGCCGCGCTTCGGCCGTCGGCAGGCGTGGTCACTCTAGCGTTATCCCCATTTGTACCCGCAGCGGCTCTCTTGGGCGCCAGGTTTCGCGCTGAATCTAGTTGCCTCCTTCCAGACCCTAACGGGAACTTGGACCCCGAGGCCCCCTCCCCCGCCAACATGGGACGACGGCGCTCCCGGGCCGTCCTCTACCAACTCTCAGGACACT
>JAMBLF010001589.1:0-59126 GCA_030578115.1 Leucoptera coffeella
CTTCTGTTCTTCACACTACGTTCACCCATATTGAGAAGAATGTCTCTTATATGTATATTAATGAATATTTTAATACCTACATACATATCAATCCTATTTCCCTACATTCTTCAATTACAGAGTAGCCAAGCAACAACGTTATATCCCTGTCTAAGCTGTCCAAGCAATATGGTTGTGAATACATTATTCTTTGTCTTGTCAAGACTTGGCGCAGTATTATTCATCGCCTCCTGACATAACTTGCTAAGCACTTAGAGAAAGGTCAGTTCTCATACAGCACAAAAGTTTAGGTAGGAATAGTTTTTGTATGGAAGCTCAATACTTGCAATATATATATATATATATATATATATATGTGTGTGTGTATGTATATATATAGTGGAAAACGAGTGTATTAGAGTGGAATTCATTTGGAATCGAGAGAAATAGTTATCTGTGATTTCTACCTGCCCTTTTGTAGAATGGCTAGCGTGATGGATATGTTATGTATGTATATCCATCCAGTGCTAGCTGTGACGTTAGAAGAATTCTAACCAACTGCCGTTCTTTCCGACATGTCGTAGGACTGAATGTCATTACAGATCCCCATTTGACTCGGTTACACACTCGGCAGTTATAGGTACTTCTAACGTCGTCCTTTTTCAATATGGCACTAACCTGACTGTCATATGTCTTATTACGCCAGCCCTAACGTAAATACAATGTAGCTATTCTTGACAACTATACGAAATTTTCAATTGCTACAATGATATAAAGCCTACCTTTAGAAACAAATGACAATCAGTTTCTCTTTGACGTGTTGTCTTCTTGTCGAGAAGAAATTCGTGTAAGGTGACATTTTTTCATCGAATGTCAGAAGAGAACTGTTGGCCTAGCTAACAATGATTGGCGGATTATTAGATGAAGGCTGCGAAGGATTTTGATAGAATAAGGGTAATGTAGAAAATATAAGGTTTTTGGGCTGTCCTGTACAATGTGATAGAGAAAAGACAATGGCGATACCAAAGAAATAACTGTTTAACTTTTATTATATAAGACGAAATGTTCTTATAAATAGTTTTTTGTCATTTCTTGAAATGAATGCTGTGATGTCATGATGCATAATTTTATGAAACGGTAAAGGAGAAATAACTACTTTTTTGTAATCTACATAAGTTTTTTGTATATACAAAAATATATTAATGTAACGTAGTAGGTACCTAACAACAATTATTAATTCTTAAATATTTCGTGGTTTATTTAGCCTCACAATTACAATTAGAAATACCCTGTAACTATTTATGATATTAATAAATGAGGTTATCTCCTATAAATTCTATCAAACTGACCAGATATCTACTAAGATCGTTTCATCTAACAAATTCATGACAAGATTACTATTTGTTCTCTAAACAAAATGGCGGCTAGTAATTGGACAAAACTTTTCCGAACAGGTAAGAAATTTCGGTTCAAACTTTCAGTCTGTCGACCAAAGTGCTTCTTGGATTGTTTTGTGGAGTTTGACAGCCATTATTGTAGCTATATAAGTAAACTACACATAGTTTTCTTGAGGTATAAATGTCTTGCATTGATCGAGCAAAATCATTTATTTACTTTACATGTTCTCCATTTCCTTTTTTACCCAATGAAATGGCACACTTTTTGAGAATGGCGTCTTTCTGACAGTTATATGTGTCATTTGCCCGGCTCCTATATAACGGCCCTTCCACTTCAACCACATATATATTACTTTTATCAATGGTCGTCTATGGTTCGTCAACAAAGTCAGCAGCTAAGTGAATGTTGAAAATACAAATAATTATTTTCGGCTGAATATTTAGTCAAATGTAATGCCAAACTGGCTAAGTATGTTTGCTTTGGGATTATATTTGACTCCTCAACTGGAACGAACCGAAGAGCAAGGAAGAGGAGAAGAATTGGACTTCGAGTTCCTTTTTCTTCGGTTATAGCGGCTGGCGGCGTTGGTGTAATCATGGCGACTGAATAACAAGTGCAATCGCCGTGACATCAGTTTTTGTTGATCCGACATAACCTTAGTGGTGAATGGCTTATGAAAGAAACAAAATACTAAGACAGGCTAGAAGGTCTTCGTTACTATACAGCCGTTAAATAAACTTAATAAAAAAAAACTTTAATCAATCTTCTGTCATTTATGCGAATAACATGCTTAGAAGAAATACACCTACTACCATTCTCCCTAGTCCCTAACTAGCTTCAAGAGGTTGTAGTATTAACCTCGCCTTAATTAAAACCAATCGTTAGGCGCCGCTAACAACGTACCCCTATTAATCAACTTCATTAATTAAGACCACATTTTTAATGGTTCCGCCGGTATTTGCATAAAAAAGATTTAACAAGATTAAGCTGAGGTAAACTAAGAATTTTATGCTTTAATTAAAAAAACAAATACTGTGAACGGAGGTTAAGGACGGAGGACGCTAATTGTTGGGTTCCGGGTTCGATTTCAGGTGGAGAAGAACTAAGATTAAGTATAAACAGGTTACAACTCTGCCTGTTAACTATTATAAATTTATCGATATGGGATGGCCTTTATAGTAGAAGTATGAGTATGTAGTGTGAGAGCCTCTCGCATTAGGTTTATCCTTTAATTCTCATTCTGTGTTTTGTTTCACTCTCTCTCTTGAAGCGCTGAGGTGCGAAGACGTGTTTTTAGTGAGAGACGATATATTGTGAAGTTTTGTACTGTGAATTTCGATAATAAACGTGCGATGATCAATGAGAAGACTTTCATTTGCTAGCCACACCGTGTCCATTAATGGTCCCGGAACACACCCAATCAAACTTCTATAAGTAACCTGGATTTCTAAGGTGCTGACTATCGGGTGTAATATCCAAAATATCCTACTTGGTCCTCGGAAAATCACCTTTCAAATAGGGTACTAACCACCTGGTTAACATGTAAGTTTATGGTTACCAATACATACAATCAATGACACAGTTTCAGAAATAGCCATTAAAACCTCTTTCAACCACTCTAGAGTGAATATTAACCTATATATCATGCGAAGGCAGTACCTAACATAAGCCTTAAAATTCCTTCACAAGTAGGTCCCGAAGGAAATCTCCTTATAAGGCTTAGAGGCGGGAACCGGAAAGAGATTATGATGCTCCAAAGGAATTCACGGGCGAACTATTTTAGTCTGCGTCAATATTTACTCACTCTTGGGTATTTACTTGTATAGCTTCACGGTAGTTTATCCTTTAGGGGTGGTCAGAGATTTGAATGATAATTGGAGGCAGTACAAATATCTTTGGCAGTTCAATGTCTATGTTTTTCGCCGATGTGATAGGTATTAACTTACTTATAATTAGTTACTGGAATTGATAAATCTTTTTGTTAGATTATTTCATCATTAATAATAATAATAATAATAAAAGCATTTATTTACAGCAACAAAAACATACACAATACAAACATTTTACAAATCAAACTTACGAACTAGGAGGTATAGCTTGTGCATGTTATTGTCGCAGCAAAAGGGTTCTAACTCAGCTTGGTATGTTACGTTTGGTGGCAAACGCAACGCTGATATTACGTTAGAACCAACAAGAGGGCAAAATTAACAATGAGAGCTTAATAAACATACATATTAATAAGTGTAAACTATAAATAAATTATTGTGTTACATATTGTAATAATATATTGAAATTATACATACAGTATATAAATGTTTTTTATTGCTTATATTATGTGTACGATACATGTATTTACAAATACATACAATATAAAGATATTCAACGTAAAATATGAGAAAAATTAATGTGTCACAATTACACGTTATTGTCCAGTCAACACAGTGTAGCGGCCGGATCGGGGGGCAACGTCGGGAGCACACGCCTCTTTTTGCTGGCTGAGGAAATGTTCCTTGAGTAACCGTTTTAGTTTTGGCTTAGACGTTACCTGCCTCATCGGTGGGGGGATGTTATTCCAGCACTTAGAGGCGGCGTACTTGAAAGCACCCCTGAAGGCAGTGGTGCGGTGTCGGGGCAGTACAAACGGTGGCACACAAGCGCGGGATGACCTAAAATGCTGGGATCGCCACGTTAATTTGTCGAATAAGTATTTCGGTTGTTTAGTGTGAATGATGTCAAAAAGTAGGCAACTAAGGAGTAGTTTTTGTCGGTTTTCAATGTTAAGTAGTCTGTAACTATTCAAGAATGGTGAAACATGGGTTCGGGGTGGAATGGGGAAGCAGTAACGGGCACAAGCATTCTGCACACGCTGCAAAAGCCCACGAGTCTTCTTGTACAGGCACGGGCCGTACGCTGTCAAGGCATAATTGAGCTTGGACAATATCAAAGTCTCGCAAAGCCTGACCCGTAAGTCTACACTCAGAAACCCCCGACACTGATATAAAACCCGCAAACGATGGAAGCACGCAGAAACCAGCTGAGCGACGTGCTTCTCAAACCGCATCCCACTATCCATCACGACACCCAGGCTTCGAGCCTCCTCAACCCTGTCTATGGCGACACTGTTGACAAAAATACGTGGGCCCCTCAACAAGACACCAGACACCATTCGCTGGCTGCCCAGCACCATGTACTTGGTCTTGACAGGGTTGAGGTTGTCCTCGTTTGTCAAAATGTTGTCAAATACGTCCATCAATGCAGTGGTGGTGCTATGCTGTCTCCGAAAACCAGATTGATAAAGTGGTAGAATGTTGTGTGTATGTATGTACTCTGTTACCTGCCCATGCACCACCTTCTCAAGGATTTTAGACAAATAAGGCAAAATACTGATAGGCCTCAAATCCGAAACAACAGCAGGGTCGTCGACCTTAGGGATTGGCCTAATCGTTGCTGTCTTCCATGCCTCTGGAAAGACACCCGACACGATGGAAGCGTTCACAAGCCCCGTTATAGTTTCCAGCATTTCTGGCATCATCAGGTGAACCATGTCCCTTGATATACCATCATAACCGACTGCATCACTCTTAATGGACCGGATCACCCTAGCCACGAACGCCTCACTCACCGTATGCAACCCAAAAGTCGAAGAACCGAAATGACCCTCATGAAAAGAGCGGAGCAGAGCAAGTGGGGATGATGTGGGGCCTGGGGTGTCAAGGAAGTGTTGTGCAATGGTGTTTGGGTCGTCAAAGTGTGATGGTAGTTCTTGTTTGGGCTTAAAGTCCACAACAGAATTGCGTAGTGTTTTCCAGAGAACTTTCGGGGTCTTTAGGTATTTGTTTACGTGAAATTCAAAGTAAGCTCTCTTTTCTGCTTGCATACATGTGTTCACAAACTTTCTCAGGTCCTTATACTCTTGCAAATGATGCTCATGTTTAGATTGTTTGTATTTGTTGTGTGCTCTATTTCTTAATTGCATCAGATGCCTGATATTGCTTGTGAGCCATGGTTTGTGTTGTGAGTCATGTTTACCCTTAAAGGATGTCAGAGGTGCATGTCGGTCAAACAGCATAGCCACAAAAGCATTAAGATGAACCACTTTGTCATTAACAGTGTCATGGCGTTGTAACACAGTCCAGTCAATTAGTCGTAAGTCATTGTTGAATTTATTAATGTCAATATGTTTGATAGGGCGATATGTTATGGTTTTTCTGAGCTGCTTCTGCCTGGCTATTTTTATTGTGGTAGTTACAACAGCATGCCCACCCAGCTCAGGTATACGTGTTGTGTCTGTGTTGATGACGCGAGCTGACGATTGGCAACAGATTAAATCAATCAGGGTTGCACTGTGACTGGTGAAATGTGTCGGCTGACTAACCGTGTTCCTAAGTCCCATTGTAGTTAAAAATGTCAAAAGTTGTTTCGTCAATGCACATTGCGAGTCCAAAATATTAATATTAAAGTCACCTAAAAGAATTATATGTTCGTACGAGTTAAATGTGGTCATGGTTTCTGTCAAAGCGTCAAAGAATGTAGCTGCGTCCACCCAGTTAGGCCGATAGGCGGTGCCCACCAGCACCCTCACGGTGCCGATGCAGACCCTCATCCACATCTGCTCTACGGTGGGATGGGACGACGGATGACGCAGCACTGTAGCCCTCAAGCATGTCTTGGTGTAGAAGCCCACCCCGCCGCCGCGCGCCCTGGTGCCGGGCGGCCGCGGGATGTGCGAGAGGCGGTAGCCCGGGAGCCGCGGTGCCCCGGCGCTGCCGCGGCCTCGGAGCCAGGTCTCGTTCACCGCCAGCAGGCACGGGTCTAGGTCCGCCACCGCGACTTCGAGCTCATCGTGTTTTGTGTTCAGCGACCCAGCATTAAACAGTCCAAGTTTCAAAAATTTTCGGTCAGGCATGTTAAAGGTGAAATGTTATACTAGTAAAATAAATCGTAAGCCGCACTTCATACCACCCGACCGCACCCCGACGCAAAACCCCAAAGACCGTATCTACAAATGAGCACCGTATATGTGAACTTGCCACGTATTTAAGTAAAATATAATAAATAAGTAATGAAAATAGCAAAGTACTTGAGATATTACACATATAAATGTGGGATGTAGTTGATATTGTATAATATTGTTGAGCATTAAATGTTATGTGATTGACCACAATAAATAAATAAACAATGTTTATATATAAAAGAAAATAATTATAAATAAATACAATAGGTAAATAATAGAAGTTATTTTTAAAGATACAGTTTAGGGCAACCTCATGTTTTTCCGCAATGCAATAACACACACAAGCCATAACCATACAAACAACATTCAAAATTACAACACGAAGTAAACAATATGCACAATTAATTAACATTAAACAAAAGTAATAACGAGACAAAAAACACAATATAAGTAGCATGCCGTATCCGCATGCGACGAAACTAGGAGGGCGGGGCCTTGCCAGCAGCCGAGAGCTCATCCAGCACCTGCAAGCTGCGCAGCCAGACAGGACGGCTGCTGGGGCCACGGCGAGCGAACACTCGCCCTCCGCGGACCCACACCGACTGCCACCGAAAGGTGCGCAGCAGACGCTCCCTCGCTCTCGCCAACAACACCCGATTCGTCGTAGTGAGGCGCTCGTTGACATAAACGCGGCTCGCCTTGCTTTGCCGCACGATGTCGCCAGCATCGATCCCTCGACGCATGCGCACTGCCGACACCAACTTGTCCCTCACTTCCCGCCGAACGAACTTCACCACGATGGGCCGCGGCCGTAGTGGGGATGCGGAATGCGCCGGCGCAGCGGGGTCGGGTGACCGCTCAGTAGTGAGAGAGCGCGATGCACCGACGCGCGTCGCCTCCACGATATCGCGCGCCTCCATTGTTACGCCGGCAAATTACATAACATTACATTAAATCACACCATCATGGTTACTCATCTCGACACTGATTATGCCCACCGTTGCTTAATTTGTTAATCTGTCGGTATGTCAATCTTTTGTTTTTTCTAAGTATATATAAATTCCCTTAAAGAAGTACCTATTGGTTAACCACCCGAACACTAATCGTGAGGTCTCTGGTTCGATTCCCGGTGCAGAGTTAAGAACTATGCTTTTCTTCTGCTTTCCAGTCTGATTGTTAATTACATATGCTATATATCGTTATATGACAAGTATATATGTATATTTGTATTTATCTTTATATAATAAGTATATATATTTTAAATATACGTTGACTAGTATCCTGAAAACAAGTCTTAAATGTACTTAACAAAGAGCTAGTTCAATTGGTGTAATAATGTCCGAATTATTATAATACCTATTTCAATGAAGTGGAAGTGGTATGTCTGGGGAAAAATGGGGATTCGTGATCTTTCTACCCTTCTGTATAGATACAGGATGTGTATGAACTTTATGTGATTGGCCAATACACTGAAGAGAGGCTTCGATGGATTTAACGAGAAGGAAACTGGATTGCTAAGGTTTTATAGGAGATGAATACATTTTGATGTTATTACTGGGATACAATGTATGGGCAATTGAGTTGAATTGGAATACGCTTAGACATTTCCTTTACTCAATACGGTACTTTGAAGAGACAAAAGAGATTCTGAAAAGTGCTTTCTGACATATTCTAAAAAAGACTAAATTCCAATAACGATCTGTTACGACTATTATTACTTAATTATAATACCGTAATGTACTAAAATTACTAACTTAAAGTGTAATTAAAATTTAAACTATACAGAAAATATCTTTATAGTCATCGCTATCAGAGGGTTTATTTAAACATTGTTCTACAAAACATAACATGTCATTTTTCTCGTAGTGGTATTAAGATTCTCGTAGCATTGCATTTGTATAAGTTAACTGTCATTTTTCCGAGCATGTCAAAGAAGAGGCTTAATTAACTTGGAATCAAATAAAGCTCTTATGTGATGCACTAGTAAATTGTCATCTACATTCATACACATCACTCCTGATTCCCTGTAGAGGGGTAGGCAGAGATCACGGATCCCCATTTGTCCCGATCCTGAAATACCACTTTAGATTCATTGACATTCATACATCTTCTCATACACACGGTGGTTTTATGTACTTCTTACGTCACCCTTTTTCAATATGGCGTCTATCTGACCGTCATTTGTATATTAGTCCGGCCAAAATAGTTTAAATTGTCATCTATTTTCAATATTAATGCTATGACGGATATACTAGTCATTCAAGTCATATGAGTTTGAGAGTGATGTCTTAGGTTTGGTTCCAAAAAGGATATAAGACAAACACGTTTACGACCATTGAACCTTGTGGGGTAGTCAGAGGTTCAGTTTTCTATCTCCGCAATTACGAAGGTAGTAATTCTATGAACACCTCGAACTCACGTGTTGACCAGATAGTCGGTACTCAAGGTGACAGGTGGTAAGCCTTATCGCCATGATTTACAAGCACTAACTTTTATCTGTGCCGGGAACAAGTAGGTTTCCTCACGAATATAATAACGCCAAAGTATGACTTATTTGACTTATTTCCTGTTATCCCTTTGTAGGGATATAGGGCTCGAAGAATGTTTCTCCACCGTGGGCGATCGTGCACAATCTCTTTCAGATCTCCCCACTGCAGTCCCATAAACTTAGCTTCCTTCTGAACTGAGCGACGCCACGTGGACTTAGGACGCCCTGTCCTTCTCTTTCCTGTGGGATGCCAATCCAATGCTCATATATGCAGTATAGTATATAGGGAAAACCTCAGTTTTCCTCAAATTAAATAAAATTTATAGTGCCATTTATCAGTGAAATGAAAAGGGATGATAAACGTACCTAGTAATTTATTTGTTAATAAAACGCACAGTACATTAAAGGAGCGTTTCAATCGAACGAAGCCTTGAAGGGAGATTTATTCCACCGATTTGCATAAGCCACGATTCACCGGATCCAGTTGGGCGATGTACTATCCCCCTCGATAATGTATGACGTAGCTTTAATCGAAAGAGTACTTGATTAAATTCGATCAAAGGTGATTTTTCACTTGACTTCTCTCACGTAATTTATAGACAAAAAAAGACAAACGCGTTCAAATCAACCCATGCGGGGCAGTCAGAGGTTCATGTCACTCTCTCTGCAATTGTAGAGGTAGTAATTCTATGGCTACCGTGCCACGTTCTGACCAGATGGTCAGTACTCAATGTGACAGGTGGTAAGCCGTGTCGCTATTTAAAAGCATTTACTTTATTCATATGCTTGTAAATATATTACATACTTTCTTTTTACGTTTTTCAGTTCGTTTTGAAATAACTGAAACTTAGTATATTTCGTTTGGTTTGATAAGACGTCGTAACTGTAATGTCTCTTCGTAAAATGTGTAACATTTTGTCATTGCTCGCCCCATATGATCCCTAGTCTTTTGAACCAATAACTGCGTCCAGAGTCATCTCCTTAGAAAGCATCTCATTAGAATTTTATTTCTCGTACCTTGCTAAATTGTGACATAAACATATGTATGTATTACATTTTCGATCTGTAGTAACCGGTACAATGTATAGCTAGATATATTGATTTGCTAAATCAAATAAATAAAATGCTAATAATAAAATATTTGAAAATCAAATATGCAATCCACTGAATAAGCGTGACATTAGAAAAACGACTACTTGAACTTTTATTACTGTCCAAAAGTACCGAACATGGTGATTTGGGAATAGAAAAAAAGGATCAGTGTTGCCTACCTACTCCACTGTAAAAACAAGCGTGACCTATATACATATATAAAAACCCACTTCTCACACTATCCAGAGCCGAGAATAAATTTGAAATATGCCTTCCATTCGCCGTTGGCAGGGCGCGGCGCAATTGTTTCGCCGACCCTCGCAGGCCAAATTGAGGGCCCAGAAAAACAAAACAAATGAACGACATTTGCCTGCGAATTGTTTCTTAAGGGCTGCAGTTTCCGTTTTTCTGCCCTTTGATATGTTGATTCGGGTGCTGAAGGATGGTAAGCAATTTGAGAGAATATGTGGGAGTTATTTATCGTCAGTTGTATTGGTGTAATATACATATAGATACAATATGTCCTAATCCTTTTTGTTTTATCTTCTCATCTTATTCAATGTTAAATTTTCAATGTTTTATTCATGTCTTTAGATACTTATCTGATTATATGTTTAATTTATCTATGTTAGTTTTTAGCATGAATAATGGCGTTGAAATGACATGTGGTGAATTTGTGCCAGGTTGCTAGCACGAGTCTAACAGAGCATTTTCCACATAACAAAGTTTTTGTATATTTTTTTAATTTTATTTATGGACAAATATTTTGTAAAAACAATGTTGATGTATATGATGTATGATTAGAATAATACTTACCAGTCATCTCATAATTGAATAAAACACAAATGTTTATTTACTTCCCACTTTTGGTGAGTAAACTATACTACAAACTCGCACTTAAGTTTAACAAACACAAACTATAAGCAATTCTTAAATCTAGCACATTTGCCAAATACATTTGCATACATATCCAAATGATTAACTTTGAGCATTCAATCTTCTTTCATGTTTCTTATGTCAATATTACAACTTAAGATATTTACTATATTCCTGATTGAAAGAACGGAAACTACTCTACGTTTACACAATAAACATTCAAACAAAAACATCTAAGGAATTTAGTCTTTTCAAAGTACCGTATTGAATAAAGGAAATGTCTAAACGTATTCCAATTCAACTCAATTGCCCATACATTGTATCCCAGCAATAACATCAGAGTGAATTCATCTTCTATAAAGCCTTAGCAATTCAGTTTCCTTCTCGTTAAATTCATCGAAGCCTCTCTTCAGTGTATATATCACGTCCATCTTCCTAAAGAGGGGTAAGCAGATATGACGGATCTATATTTTTCATCTGGCTTACCATCGTGAGATAACGTACATATTGCTCAGAACAGATAAAATTCAGCGTTTATAAATGATACAGCAAACGAATAATCACATTCAGTACTAACTATCTGTTTAACACAAAGTAGCTATAGAATTACTACCTCCGCGATTGTGGAGATGGATACCTGCACCTCTGACTACCCCGCATGGGTTAATGGTCTTGAACGCGTTTGTTTTTTTGACCTGTGATATCCCACATGAAATATAACAGTCAGATAGACGCTATATTGAAAAAAGGTGACGTTAGGTGTACCTATAACCGCCGAGAGTGTATGAGAAGATGTATGAATGTTAATGAAGCCAAAGTGCTCTGTCAGGATCGGGACAGATGGGCATCCGTGATCTCTGCCTACCCCTCTACAGGGAATCAGGTGTGATGTGTATGATATCCCACATGGTTGAGGAAGTCTCCTTAATGAAAAGAAGAAGGCAGAGATCACAGGTCCTTATTATTGTCGATCCTGACAATTGACATACACTTTCTCATACACACTCGATAGTTATAGGTACTTCTAACGTCTTTTCAGTATGTCACCAAACATTGTCATATCGAAACATCGAGTACTTTTTTTATTAATTATGTGAGACCGGGTCATATCACGATAAAATTATAAAGATATCTGATATTATCTGATCTTAGTCTTCCCGCGACCACGGCCTATGCAACTGGGTCGTAACGTCGGGCAAAATAAAGGTAATCAGATAATTATCTTTATAAATTTATCGTGATATGACCCGGTCTCACATAATTAATAAAATGAGTATAAATCGCGAGTGTTTAAAAATAACTATCGAGTATCTGCAATGTTTTTTTTTATTGCAATCCCTCTGGAGTTTCCTTCACTCTTAGGTCCTCCCTGAGGGAATGCTGTTACGCTAATAAAAGAGAAAGAGGCCTTTACACAGAATAGGTGTAAGCTGTGTTGGCACTCTCTCGATTACCAATATTGAGTCTGTATTGTTGTCTGTGTTATTTTGTTAAGCGTAAGCGTGTTTTGTTTCTTACGAAAAAAGGGCTGTTTGAATTTGGAATTTGAAAATGAATATGTGAGTATACAAGTGTCTATAGTAAATATATTTTATGCAAAAATTATAAAGAAATCTACCTGATTATCAGCATATGCACTAAATTAATAGTATCAACATAAATACGATGACTGATGTACTTATCATGTTAAGAGTCACTGACATCAACATAAGCTCTCAAAATCTTGTAAAAAGTAGGTTTCAAGTAGAGAAAAATCATCTTAGTATATTAGTGACGACATTTGTAGTAATTCAATGACTCTACTTTACTATTAGGCAATCACAAATATAAAACTAGGGAAACAAATATCATAAACAGGAATTAAATAGGAAAGGTGAACGATTAGGTACAAGGATTGGATGAATAAATACACACACATTGCTCATATCTTTAAAATTACACCATTCTACGTACAAACAAAAGCCCATATCAAGTAAACATCTGGCACTTCATCAGGGTATCCAAGCGAATCATCTGTCAGTGTCACGTTGATTGCAGAATACTTTGCAGTGTCAACAGTCACACCTGCGTCTTTTTGTACTCTGTGATTTGTAGCGGTGTACAGGGAAATATTACTTCGCAAGACTGTTAGGGAAGGTAGAGAAAATGGCGGATGTATTACGTATATAGTCATATATATGTATGTACTTTTTGCAGACAGGTAACAAAATTTTGTTTAATCAACAAATAATTATATGACAGAATAAATGAAATAAATAAGACAAAATTAATATATATTAAAAAACTAATAATTAGAAGTAAAATCTCAAAGCCTAAATATTTACAAATAAAATATATAAATATACAAATGTGCATAGAACCTTTGATTGTTTTGTATGTATCCTGGTTTCAATATTATTTTGCTGTATATTATAATATAAACAACGTTTAATAGTTTTTTAAATGATACTAACATACTTAATTACCGCTTCAAGTACGATAAGGTTCTAGTCATCAATAATATTGTTTTTTCAAAATAAAACGTGTCTTTGTGAGTCCATTGTCCATCACAGATACTCGATATTACCACTCCAAATAATAAGCATCTAAAATCACTATATTCCTGGAAGGAAATATTGACCAAGTTCATTACAACTAAGGGTCAGTGATCTCTGTCTACTCTATCTGCTAATAAAGTACTCCATCTATATTATATGTAAACTTAATTCATACTTACCTATACATTCACACCTCTTTATTATTATACGATATAAGTCGCTAAGTTATCACTCAAAAAAATCAATTTACCCCTAGTCCCTTAGTTTTAATCAACGATAAGTCATGATGAAAGTATGATTAATTAACTTTGAAGAAAAACATCAAAAACCTTCCTAACTCAAATTACACAGTAATTTACTTTGATCATTTACGTAGCATTACAAACTACTACGAACTATCCGTCTTAAGATACGGGACTACGATTTTGAGGAATTCGTAGTATGCCTTAGGAGGCTGTTGTGTGGAAACCTTTAGTTTACACATGAAGGCTGTATTTAATTAAAGTGAAAATAGGTTCACTTTATCCTATATCTATTATTTACATAATCACTCCAGGGATAGAGTATACTTTAAAGTATTAACATTATAATTTCCTTTATCACATACATAGGTTTCGAGTGAGCAAAAGGCCAGTATTAAATCTTAGTTCAATGTGGACACTCAACCTCTGACTACCCTAAAAGGGTGGTCTGTTCAAGGCATATGTATTTATAATTGTTTTACTTAAGAGGATTGCGTATGGGCGAGTTGATCATTAAATGCCTCTTGTACGCAGACTATCAGGTTCTTCTTGCGTCATCGGCGTGTGAGTTGCAGGAGATGGTCACTTGCATGAATGAGTCCCTTAAGAGGAAAGGAATGAAAATTAATGTAAATAAAACGAAAGTAATGGTCATGGAGGGACTTAGCAAGACAGAGTGCAAGATTGACATAGATAATGAATGAGTCGAACAAGCGAATGATTTTGTGTATCTGGGAACACTTTTTACTAGTAACGGAAAATGTGAGGGAGATATTGAACGTAGAGTGTGTGCAGGTAATAAGATTAATGGGGCTATGTATAGTGTTATGGGTAGCCAGTTGATTTCTCAATCGGCACGTATGGCTATTCATAGGGCTGTGCTGGTTCCAACATTGACTTATGGTAGTGAAAGTTGGGTTTGGCAAAAGAACCATGAAAGTAGAATCAATGCCGTCGAAATGCGGTCACTGAGAAGCATGTTAGGAGTAACATTGAATAATAGAATTAAAAATAGTGTGATAAGGGAAGGTTGCGGTTTGAAAAGGTTTGAAAGATGTAAGTGACTAAGATTGAAAAGAGCATGCTTCGATGGTTTGGACATGTTATGCGGATGAATGATAGCAGATTGACAAAAGGAATATATATGAGTGAAGTGGAAGGGCGGTTACGTAGGGGCCGGCCTAATAAGACATATAACAGTCAGATAGACGCTATATTGAATAAAGGTGACGTTAGGAGTGTAACCGTCTATAACCGCCGAGAGTGTATGAGAGGATGTATGAATGTCAATGAAGCGAAAGTGGTCTGTCAGGATCGAGACAAATGGGGATCCGTGATTTCTGCCTACCCCTCTACAGGGAATCAGGCGTGATGTGTATGTATGTATGTATTTACTTAAGAGATTACCTTCGTTATTTAAAAATACACTTTCAAAACTTTGTTGGATAATTTGAGTTAGAAGTTAATAAATATTGAGTGTTTCATAACATGTGATCTTAAATCAGTTCAAAGGCTTATCACTGGTATAGGGAGTTACTAAACTTGAGTGTCAACATTGCTTCGGCCATTGAGATTTGACTTTTAATCCTAATTAATAATGGTAAAACATCTAAAAATTTTTTTCAGTTAATTGCCATCAATCTACTAAAATACCTAATATAAGGTGACATCTCCATTTCACTATGATATGAAACTATCACATTTAAACACATTGAACACTCAAAGGTAAATTTAGTTCGGCATTTACGCAATTGCGGATATCCCACAAACCTCTATGTCTCAAGGGATGTAACCTTTATATCTATATAACCCACGTTACTATTAACCCATGAATAAGATATAACTAAGATCCCTTCTGTCAAGGGAGTATTTAGACCTTTAGAACAACTAAGGTCAAGGTACATATATGTATATTCACGTCCTATAATCCCTTTCTGAGTGGTCAGACCTTTGGAGATATGAAAACGTTTGGGTCATTTATTAGCATGAATATTAACGTTGTGATATCATAGAGAACATTGGTTGATTGCTAGCGCATCCATCCATTTACTCAGGTACCTTATATCAAGTCCTATAATCCAGTTCTGGGTGGATAAAACCTTGGGGACATGAAAACATCTTCTTGGTCACTTATTAGTATGAATAAGTCGTGATGTCAAATGGAATGGTTAGTTTACCTTACCTTTAGTCGCCTCATACGACATTCCAGAAAGAACGGCAGCTAGTTAGCATTCCTTTTACGTCCCAGCCTAGAAAGAGTCCCGTGCATTGAAGGTCAAACAAAAGTTTTGTTTGTCAATGTCATAAATTTAAACCTTGTGTTGTGGTGAAAATAAGAACAAAAACAAAAAGGCAAACGCGTTCACGATCATTAACCCTTGCGCTGTAGTCAGAGGTTCAGGTGTCCATCTCCGCAATTGAGAAGGTAGTAATTTTATGGCCACCTCAAACACACGTGTTGACCAGATAGACAGTACTCAATGTGATAGGTGGTAAGCCAGGTCGACATTTACAAGCACTAAGACTGCACTGTTCGAGGAACAGGTAGGTTTCCTCACGATGTTTTCCCTCACTGTGTATGGAAAGTAAGGGTTAGGTGGCATTAAAATTTGTGATTTCAAAATGGCGGTTATAATGTTTGAGTGTGATTTAATATTTAAAATGTAATGAAAGTTTGTTAAGTGTTCTTGGGTTGGACTTTATAATTATTATTGTCTTCCGGGTTGTTTGGCACGGATTGTTTTAGGTAAATAAAGCTTTTAAAATATATGGGTTTGTTGTTAAATCAACATTAACTTAACTAATATAAACTTCATGATAATTGTCACTTCACTTATTCTTACTCACGTAACATTCTTTACTGTAGAAGTTATGATTATTTAATAAAATATGTATACTGATATGTACATAGATATTTATGAATAATTGATATTTTCTAAAAATAACCACTGAACTGAATCCAGAAACTTTTAGAATCCTCCGCCCCACTTATCCACTACTTGAGTAATACTTACTCAAAATATTACGACTTATTATTTTAATTGCATAGGTAATTCTTTCGATTTTATCATGTACCATACACATCATTATGTCGTCATCTGTTAATCAAAACTCAAAAAAATCAAGTAAACTTTTAATAAAGTGAGTTTTACAGCATTTTAAAACCACCGATAGTATCATTTTTTATTTTTAAAGCAAAACTGTAGCTTCGTTCTCATAAATTGTGCCAACAGCTGCATTGAGGTTGTATATCGGCGAACCTCTGTGGAGGTAAACTAGTTATTGCAAACTCTTTGTTTGGATGTAACGAACTTTTCTAAGAAAACCTCGTTAGATAGGTACTTGGATATTTTCATTGTTTTTAAACCATATTTCAAAAAGAAAACATTAATAATTATGATGATCAGCTTATAGTTTAGATCTATACTTTACGGCCACCTGTTTCAAAATGGTAGATAGAGATAACAAATCCTGATTAAATTTAAAGCATAATCTAACATTATTAAACGTCAAAGAATTTTTTTTTCTGTTAACGCCATCACAACCCCAATATTAAACTGAAGGCGATTTAGGAGATATTATATTATCCCTAAAGTTCAATATAAAAATAGTCCTGTTTTAGGTAGGATGTAAAAAGAATGTTAATTAGCTGCCGTTCTACCCGGCATGTCGCAGGAAGTGACTTAGGGACTAAGGGTATATGGAATTTATTAAGCACTAGGCTGTACCTGTCACCAATATTCCATATGAGATCAAAACTCCAATATACATACTAATAACTGACTAAGATGTTTTCATGCCTTCAAGGTTCTGTCCACTCCGAATAGGATTAAAAAACGTAAATGTATACAACAACTTTTAACACCCGTGAATCACAGTGACCTAGGAAAATCTCTAAGCCCTAACACTAGGCATGAAACGTCACAATAACTTATTCCGTGACGCAGGACCGCTGGCAGAAAGCCAAGTATCCACGCGCCGAGACGGGAATAAATTGAAACTGTTTGTGTCAAAAGGACATTTGAAATCGATCGAGTCCTATAAGGCTTTACGACTGATATACTGTTAAGAATAGATAGTATTATAGAGAGTAGAGTAGAGTATTCGAGTTTTTTTTTCATTTTAATTCGACGTAGCTCAGTTGTTTGGGGCTTGACTCTGTATCGAGGGTACAAAAACACAATTACGAAATGCATCGAATTATACAGTGAGGGAAAACATCATATATCATATATGTAAAAAACGTCATATTTTTCTACTCTTATGTCGAAAAACGGGTGTGTATGTATGTTTACCTTTTTCGCATTTTATTTTCATCCCACAAAAGTAAAGAAATAAATCTTTTATCAAGCATAAAGATTTCTCTGTCTATATAATAAAATACCTCGAGTTGTCACTTTAGTATCTATATAAAGAATCGTAACAAAATATGGGAGAGATAAAATGTTATCACCTTGTAAGGGACACAGGAATCTTCAGCTGTTATATGTATATAAGTTATATGCATTTCTTCTCTTTACATACATACATATACATTCATGTCCTTTAATCCCTTTCGGGGTGGACAGAACCTTGAGATATAATATTTTCTTTGTAGCTTTTTTGCTTGAATATTGGGATTGCGATGTCATTATGGAACATTGGTGACTAATTTTGATAATTCGTTGCTAGCCCATCGGCCAATAGATCCATTTTCTGAGAAGCATCTAAGGAGTGACAATGCATGATAGAGTTAAAATTAATGTGATAAATGAAGGTTGCGGTTTGCAAGAAGATGTAGTGACGAAGATTGAAAAGGGCATGCTTCGATGGGTTGGAAATGTTATTGAATAGTGGATTGACAAAAGTACTACATGTGGATAAAGTGGAAGGGCGGTTGACCAGCCTAATAGGACATATGACAGTCAGATAAACAGACGGCATATGACGCGAGGGACATATGACAGTCAGATAGATGTCATATTGAAATAGGATAAAATAGAAGTACCTACAAGTGCCTAATATGTATAAAAAGGTGTAGGAGTGTCAATGAAGTGAAAGTGGTTTCTCAGTATAGCAATATTTGAGGATCTGTAATATCTGCATACCCCTCTACAGGGAATCCGGCGTGATGTGTATGCATATATTAGTCAGCATAAATCACTTAATAGTGTCCCCACGTGACTTATCTACGTGGATACGATACGTGTTCTGGCAACCAGCCAACGAGGCTTTACTTTCGTAAAGGACTGACAAACACTCACATTAAAGCCTTTGATTACAATAAGGACCTGTATAGAGTAATATCAAAAGCATATTAAATACAGACATACACATCACGCCTGATTCCCTGTAAAGACGTAGGTAGAGATCACGGAACCCCATTTGTCCTGATTCTGATAGTCCACTTTCGCTTCATTGACACTCATACATTTTCTCGTACAAACTCAATACATACACATACATTATTGATGTTTTTAATACCTTTCGGGTTGGACAGAAGCTTATAGACATAATCATATTTGCTAGGTCATTTTTAGCATGAATATTGGGGTTGTAACGTTACATAGAACATTGGTGACAGGTTGCTAGCCCATCCAATAGATTTCATTGACCCCTAGTCCCTTAATCACCTTTTAGGCTAAACTGGGAAGAACAGTAGCTAGTAACCATTATTTATACATCCAAGCTAGCAGATTTATATTTTAGATTGAAAAAAGGCTCTATATCCCTGCCAGCCCCTATAAACAAAAAGCCTATAAGGTTTTCACGGAATTTTAAACAAAAGCTGGCAACACAGGTTACGGACCGCTTTGCGTGTTAACCTTTTTTGTGAGTTTTATTTTTTATCGCTGTGAGGCTGCGGTTCTGCCGTAAATTCCGACAACAGCTGCATGGAGGTTATGTACCAAAGAGGTTTGCTTAGATCGAAGGTTTGTTCTCATGGTGATTGGGTTTCTTTGAATTAGTAGAGATTCAAAGACAAAAAAACTTTATTTTTGACATATGCGTCAATACATTCTTACAATGAGTCGCAACATGGGCTGACTTTTCTGGCGTATAATTTAGTATATCGATAAAACCAAAATAACTTAAGGTCTTAACTAAATTATCACTGGTAACTATTTCTAATTACATTGATTATTATACTCTTACATATTCTTATTATTATAATATAACCTATAACATCATTCCTATTCAAATATAATCTGTAAACAAGTATAAGCTTATGAACTCTGATTATGAAGAACTTCCTCATTCAGTATTTTATTGCGGGCAGAGATATACTCGTAATATTTACTTACAATAATAAATGATAATAGCCATAAATACCTCATCAAATTCGTAATACCTCAGTAAGCTGTTAGCACAAAGTAGGAAACAGCAGAATCTTACATTCTATTCGAGTGATATTCTTGGACTTTGTTCATTCCTTTTACTGTTTTTACAGAATATTAACATGTATTTTAGTAATTAACTAACTTTAAATTTAACTAATCGACACAACAAAATGAAATCACAACAATAACTGTGCAAAATATTAACTCACAGATACAATCATGTTTTCAAGGTTCTCTCCACACAAAAAGAGATCAAACGACATGAATACAAGTTTATTGCTTTTCCCTAACATAAACATGTATAGTACTTACTTAACCTATAATTTAACTCCATATAACACAAAACATTACCCATATCATGATTAATAACTAAACGGGACTTATCACGTAAGTTTTTATATAATAAAGTTACCTATATTAACCCGACGTTTCGGCTACGTTGCAGCAGCCATGGTCACGGGCAGACTGACGATGCATATTTCTTCGCCTCAACCGCAGCGCCCTGTCAGATTCTTCTCCGACTACCCTCACTGCTACGTTTTTATTAATAACACGCGACCTACTATATTTATATAAAAACATACGAGTTATTAATCATGAGCTAGTTATTAATCATGAGTATAAATCGCGAATCTCTTAAAACTATAATTACCAATATCACTCAATATAACTATACAATGCCCTACCAAAAAAGTACCAAAACACACATCTATTTTTCCTCCAACCCCCGTGTAGTGGGGTCAACACATTGGATCCTGTCACAGGCAGACGAAAGCCTCATCAATCCGGGATCCGGGCTTTGTCTCCGGAATTAATTGGGCTTGCTTAGCGACTATTAACGCAGGTCCTTGTTAGTTAGGGAGTTGTAGATTGGTAACTAGATGGGGAGAATTGAATGGTGTTTGTATGGTTTGAAATTCTTTTTGGATGTAATTAAATAAGGATTATAAATGTCAGTTATTGAAAGTTAAATAAAATCACGAAAAAATTTACACACATAACATTCCAGTTAAGTATTCATATGTAATAAAAACAAATCTAATTAAACTATTGGTATTTTGTTAACAATTATCTACATATCATATAATATATCGTAGAATTGTGACGGAAATAGAGAAACGTATGTTGAGGTGGACACATGGAGTAGATGGATGAAAGGAGGGTTACGATAGGAATTTATAAGTTTAAGTGTAAGGTAAATTAGGGCACGTAGAATGTATAGAGATAAAATTTCTATATCTCATGTCTTCAGCTTTCGTAAATAACTCTATCTATAGGTAAAAAACAACAAATATTAAGAAACATTTACGTTCTTTAGTCCCTTACGGGATAGACAAAGCCTTGGAGACATGAAAACATCTCCTTCATCATTTATTAGCGTTAATGTTATGGTCGCGATGTCTTATGGAACAAAGGTTAAGGGTTACTAGCCCATCACCCAATAGATTCCTCTACTTCTAGTCTCTTAGTCACCTCCTATTGCCTGAACGGCCGCTAGTTAGCATTATTCTTAACAGTAGAAGTTTAATATTAAAAGACAACCAATGTCAGACAATAGCTGACTTTAAATGAATGCCTTGTACTTGTACTTATACAAAAGTATTGACGACCTCCGTGGCGCGATCGGTTAGACGCCTGAACGCTAATCGTGAGGTCCTGGGTTAGTTAGTTACAGGCAGAGTTAAGAACTACGCTTTTCTTCTGTTTTCCAGTCTGGTCCTAGATTATATATGCTATAAATATATATGTATTTATCTATATGCATATATTTCTTAAATATACGTAGACTAGTACCCTAAACACAATTTTTAAATGTATTTAACGAGGGGCTAGTTCAATTGTTGTCGTATATTAAATATAACATGTTTTCGCGCCTATTAATACATGCTAGGAAGCAGCTGGTTATATTTCATCCCTCTTTAGGAACATTGAGAGGCGAAGAGGCAGTAACCGTAAATTCGTTGCCATGAATATTTGAGGTCCCAATTCCACATCATTACGATGTAAGGAAGGAAAGTGGACCCTTTGACTAAGGTTTCGAGGGGGCAATTCTCACAATAAATTAGTATTTTTACACCGTACGTAAGTTCTGGTACCTTTCTTTGCATAATTTAGGAAGCAACTTACAGACTAGGGGTATACTGCCGTTCTTCCCGGCACGTCGTAGGAGGCGACTAAGGGACTATGGGTGAATGGTATCTATTGAGACAAAAACCTGTCACCATTGTTCCTTTATGACAACAAAACCCCAATAATCATGCTAAAATGTTAAATAATAATAATAATAAATGACCAACCAGATATTTCCATGTCTTCGAAGTTCTGTCCACCCCGAAAGGGATTAAAGGACGTAAATATGTATATATGTGAATTTAATGCCTTTATTGTAAGTTTACATTCTCTTTATCACTCGTTATCTCGCATATGACGTATTTTGCATTCCATCATTCATTCGTTCATCATTCATTCATTCAAATGCGAGAATAGCCCCCGGGTAGGCTGTGAATAAATCGAGTGGAAAAAAGAAGTGGAATGAAAAACGTCTGTCACTTTTCAAGTTGACGTCAAGTAGATTGCCGCTCCTCATATCTGTTCTAATATCATGAATCCATAAATTGGATTTTCTGTACGGGATACATCGGGCTTTATTTGGCTGGATTTTTCTGTTTGTTTTCCCTAAGGCTGATTCGAATTCAAAATCATTGATTGAACGGAATGGGATTGTGTATTACATGTTGTAACAACAAATTCGTTAATCCTTTTCGGCGTGGATAAAATCTTAGAGATGTAATATTGTTTTGTTATGTAACAGTATCTACGGTCGGACGTATACATATTCCAGAACGAAAATAAATATTTAAAATTATTCAGCAGTTCTAAACATAATAAATTTGAACACAAAAGTATTGGCGCTAAGTTCATCGCTATCTTTCATTTGTTTTTTACGAAATCGGACATCCATCACCGGATATATTTGGTATTTTATAAATACAAATATAATTTTGACATAATCTGGACTGAACAAAAGAAAATTTTACCATAGAAACGAACCCAGTAAGCATTTCTATTGGCCCTAGGAGGCGGTCGCCCAGGACGACGGCGAAAAGCGGCGCAGCTGTCTGCGCACAAACGAACATTTTGTACATATTGTTTATATTTTTAATTGTTTTTGTAATATTTTAAGGTGTAAGTGTTTATATGTCGATCATGTGGTGCTTGGACTATTTAAGGTAATCTTTTATAACTGTATTTGTAAATATATTATTGTATGAGTAGCCTGCCGCCGGATGCATACGGGGATGCGTCGTCGCAAGGGCTTTTGGCATCACCGCGCTTGATTTGCCCTCAATGCGGACCACCACGCTCTTTCAAGGGCACGAGGGGACTCAATATTCATCATTCGAAATGCCACAAAAATGTTGTATTTTTATCACAACCGGTTGTGAACGACATCGGTGTCGGGACCTCCGAGGCACTCTGGACTAGAGTGGCGCATTGGAAGGCCAATGTGCCCGTGGCCAAGAGAGTTCCTCGGGGAGCCCGCATCTCTGTGGCGAGATCCCTGGCTGCCATTGTGGGGAACGTGGTCGGTTTCAATAATGTTGAATGTTGGGAAAAAATGTTTGGCTTTGTATATAAAATTTTAGGCACAGGGGAGGGTTTAGACACAGTTTCGGCACCTAACAACTCTTTCACACAAAAAATTAAAAATAGATGTAAAAATTACCATTCTGAAAAATTTCAAATTGAAAGTAACAATTTAAAAAGGAAGAATAGCAAAAACTATTTACTAAACAAAGTTACTGAGAAAATAGGAGCTGGCGATGTGAAAGGTGCGGCTCAACTCCTATTCTCAAGTGATGCCATTGCCCCTGACTGCCCTCGGACCTTGGAGGCGTTGGAGTCGAAGCACCCGGCCGGGGCTGCCTGTACGGCGCCACCTCCGGGGGGCGCGGCGACTCCTGCGCTGACCGCCTCGGTGGATGATGTGTTGGCCGCGATAATGTCCTTCAAGAGTGGATCAGCTGGGGGTTTGGACGGCTTGACACCACAGCATCTGAAGGATTTGGTGGGGGGGACTGTAGGTGATGCTGGGAGGGCCCTCTTGGAGGAATTAACGCGGCTCGTGAATCTGATGCTTGCAGGGAGTGTGTGCAAGGATGTTCGAGAGGTTTTGTTCGGCGCCAATTTGTGCGCCCTAAGGAAGAAAGATGGCGGCATCAGGCCAATTGCCGTGGGGAGCACTCTCCGTCGTTTGGTGTCCAAAATCAGTTGCGGAAAGGTGTCAACGCAACTTTCACAGTTGTTTGCGCCGGTCCAGCTGGGTTTTGGGACCAAAGGCGGATGTGAGGCGGCAGTCCACGCGGCAAGGTCTTTTGTCGCGGCCGGGGCGGGTGAGGTCTTGCTTAAGGTTGACGTGAAGAACGCTTTTAACTCCGTCGATAGGACCGCCTTGCTGACTGAAATTCATGACAAATTACCAGCCTTATATCCGTATCTTCATCAAAGCTATAGCAGTCCATCAGCTTTGATGTACAAACAAAACCATATTTTATCGAGTATGGGCTGCCAGCAAGGTGATCCTCTTGGGCCAGCCATTTTTAGTTTGGCAATTCATCCACACATTCAAAATTTAAAATCAAAATTGAACATTTGGTATTTGGATGATGGAACCTTGGGAGGAGATGCAGAAACCGTTATTCAAGATTTGATACATATTATTTCAAAATTTCAATCAATCGGTTTAGAGCTCAATTTTTCGAAGTGTGAAATTTATTTAGACAACACTTTAAGTTTTAATAAAAAACAAGAAATATTAGCTAAATTTGAAAATGTGACACCAGGCATTAAAGTAATAGATGATGGTTCTCTTTTCCTCCTAGGGGCTCCAATCAATGACGCTTCCATAGAACAATTCATTTCCAACGTCGTTACAAAATTTAAAGAAACATCTCATCTTTTAGGCAACATGAATCCTCATTTAGCATATGTCATTATCAAATACTGTTTATTTGTTCCAAAATTTATTTATTACTTAAGATGCACTAACCTTTGGAAACACCCATCTCATTTAGCTCAATTGGATAATTTAATTCGGCAAACATTGTGCGAAATTCTGAATTGTCCAATTGAGGATCATTCTTGGATTCAAGCCTCCTTACCTATTAGATTTGGAGGTTTAGGCATACGTAGTGCATCAAGTGTGGCTTTGCCAGCTTTTTTGTCTTCTTCACATAGTGTGGCCAACTTGTTCACTCAAATTTTGAGTAATTCTACCGGAGCATCGGGGGTCGCTGAGGTGGAAGAAGCCAAAAAAGTCTGGCTTAGAATGGCTGGTGACGGGTCTGGTTTGCCCGACTCTTTGGTTTCGCAGCGTCAATGGGATGACGCTCTCTGTAGGCAGGTTCATACAAACCTACTTAATTCTGCTCTTTTGCCTACAGAGAGAGCCCGCTTGTTGGCGGTCGCTGAACCGGAGTCGGGGCACTGGTTAAAAGCGTGTCCTTCTGTTCACACGGGCACTCTTCTTGACAGGACGTCGTTCTCTGTATGCGTGGGGTTGCGGTTAGGCGCCAAAATCTATGTGCCACATCACTGTCGTTGTGGGAAGTGGGTGGATCAGTTGGGATACCACGGGCTATCGTGCCAGAAGAGCGCCGGGCGCCTCCCTCGGCATGCTGGGTTGAATGATGTCATCCGCCGGGCTCTCGCCACCATAAGCGTTCCAGCTGTTCTGGAGCCGGTGGGCATCCTCAGGGATGATGGCAAGAGGCCTGATGGGATGACATTGGTTCCTTGGAAGGATGGGAGGGCGTTGGTTTGGGATGCCACCTGCGTCGATACTCTGGCGCCTTCTCATCTTTCCGGTTCGGCTACGAGGGCGGGTGACGCGGCTTCGGGTGCGGAGGCGTTGAAGCAGCGAAAGTACAGCGGTGTTACTACTGAGTATCACTTTGTGCCTTTTGCTGTGGAGACCCTGGGCCCGTGGGGTCCGAGCACGAAGTCTTTTGTAAAGGAGGTCGCTTCCCGTTTGGTGGAGGCCAGCGGGGACTCAAGGGCCGGTGCGTATTTCGCCCAGCGCATCAGCATAGCTGTGCAACGGGGAAATGCCACCAGCCTTCTTGGGACACTTCCTGCCACTGCCAGTGATTTGGCAGATATATTTTATTTGTAAATATTTTTAGCTTTAAGATTTTATTTTATATTCATCAGTTTATTTTCAACTTTATTTATCTAGATATTATTTTGATTTATTACCTCATGTAAATATTGTTTAATAAAGTTTGTTTATAGTATTAAAACATGGCATCGGCCAATCAAATCAAAATTGTTTTGTTTGCTTTAAAGATTTTAGGAGAAGGTTAGTGGGTGTGAGTGAAGCAAGAAATATTTGTCGGGATTATCAGAAGTCAGATAGTCTCTGCCTATCGCTTTGGGACGGAGATCCGTGAATATATGTATGTTTCTATAGGAGTTGGGCGTGATGTATTTGATGTAAATTTTAATTTATATATAATGTTGTGTAATATTATTTGCGAGGAAACTATTCCTATACATGTCAGATGCCAGAAATGCTTGGATTTCGTTGGTTGGTCCTGGTGTCAGTGTTCCAGAGTTCCCTTCTTCTCAGAGGCTTTGGGACGAGCCGTTGTGCAGGCAAGTTCAAAATAACTTGTTGGAATCTGCTCTTGCTCCTGCAGATCGGCTCGTCTTTTGGCCTCTTTTAAGTCGGAGTCTGGTCACTGACTGAATGCTTTACCATCCGTCAACACTGGAACGCTTCTTGACCGTAACACTTTCTGTCTGGGTGTCAGTTTGAGACTGGGTGCAAAAATTAATGGTGGTCATCGCTGTCGTTGTGGTGGGCTGGTTGATGAGTTTGGACACCATGGCCTCTCGTGTCAGAGAAGTGCTGGTCGCTGGTCTCGACACGCCGCGCTCGATGAAGTTATTCGTCGTGCTCTTGTCGCTATCGACGTGCCTGCTGTGCTTGAGCCCGCTGGTTTGGCTCGTGATGACGGTAAGAGACCTGACGGAATGACTATCATTCCTTGGAAATGTGGAAGGACTTTGGTGTGGGACGCCACATGCGTGGACACTCTGGCTCCATCCCATCTCGCTGGGTCGGCTAACGAGGCTAGCACTGCGGCCACTCTGGCCGAGTCTCAGAAGTCGAGGAAGTACTCAGCACTTACGGACGAGTATTGTTTTGTCTCGTTTGGTGTTGAGACTTTAGGTCTTTGGGGTCCTGGGGCTCATCAATTAGTAAACGAAATATCATCCCGTTTAATTGAAAAGTTTGGGGATCCCAGGGCTGGAGCATTTTTCTCTCAGAGAATTAGCATAGCTATTCAGAGGGGGAATGCTATCAGTGTCTTGGGAACCCTACCACCCTCTGACAGCGATGATTATAAAGATATTTTCTATGTAATTTAATTTTTATTTCTACTTTAGGTTTATAGTTTTAATTCCTTGTTATATTGTAAATAATTTCTTCAATAAATATTTAGGTTTTATAAAAACAAAACAATAATTTATTGATATTATTACGATTACAATTAAGTTCTTTTTAATTAAGTTATAGTCTTGTAAATTCAGATTAAATTTCTATACATATTATTAAAGTTTAACAAGAGTTAACAACTTAACAAGAATAGGATGCCAGTTTGTATAGTACCAGCATTAAAGTAAATAATTTTAATTGTTTAAACTTTTATGCATAATGTAAAGTTACTTTAACGCTTCTGATATGTTGGACAAATCATTAAATAAAAATATGTAATTTGAATGTCAAACCCAAATATAATTACATACACTCACGCCCAATACACTGTAGAGGGATTGGCAGAAATCAACCGATCTTTTCCGATCCTGACAAACCACTTTCGCTGGATAGACACGCATACACACTCGGCGATTATAGGTACTTCTGACATCACCCTTTTCATTATGACGTCTTTTTGACTGTCATATTGGGCCGCTCCCTACGTATCCACAGTTAAGCCTACGTATTACTACATAATCTGTGATCTTATAAAAATATGATACTTACTATATAAAATAAGATCGGTAACAGAGAAGCGTGTTTCTAAGAAAAACTATCGTACCATAAAAATAAGCTCTGAAACTCATGTTCTGAGTACGCATCAAGCGTCTGTAGGAAATGTGAGGGAAAACAAACGACATTTTCCTGTTAGGAAACCGAATAAAACTTCGATATAAAATGAAAGTTATTTGTCGTAACAACGTAATGCAAGTTTGATTCAACCGCCGCGAGAGTACGCCACAGAGTTAGATAAATAATTGAGCTGACAGGCAGGGAAAAGTTTAGTTACTCCGATATGTATATTAGAAGACTGAGCTGCGCCGAATAATTTGTAATTTCGTAGTCGGCGTAGCTCAGTTGTTTGGGGCTTGACTTTGTATCAGTGGGTATAGGGTTCGAATCTCATCGAAGGATGTACCAATAGAAATGAAGTTTAATGAGTTTATTTGTGCATTTTTGTAATAAAAATACTTTGCGAAAGGTGATAATATGGTAAGAAAAAACATCGTGAGGAAACCTACCTGTTCACCGAACAGGTAATAGTTAGTGCTTGTAAATGGTGACCTGCTTACCGCCTGTCTCATTGAGTACTCTCACATGTCAACATGTGCGCTCAAAGTGATCATAGAGTTACTACTTAACTTTCGTACTTAATACATTACGTATATCCTAAATCAATATATACTTATATTCATACGTTTTTCACCAGTTGACTCATTTTGATACCTATCGTAGAAAATTTCATGTCTATGGCAAAGGCAAAAATGTTACTGTTGGTAACGCAGAAGTAATATGGGTCTGTGAGACAATGTTACACCCATAAATCAGTTGAAGTTTTGACTTCCGTTCTTATCACTCCACTAGGGATTCAACCCTTGAAATAAACGTTTATAGATCCTGTTCACCCTTAGAAGCAACACAGTTTTAATATGAAGTACCCTATGATCCTCGTACATATTAATAATAATATTTAGGACATTATTACATCTATTAAACTAGCCCTTTGGTAAGTTCATTTAAGACTTGTGTTAAGGGTAAGAGTCAACGTAAATTTAAGAAATATATAGTTCATATATAGATAAATACATATATAGCATATGTAATCAACAACCAGACTATAAAGCAGAAGAAAAGCGTAGTTCTTAACTCTGCCCCCACCGGAAATCGAACCCTCTCACGATTAGCGTTCAGTTACTTAACCGATTGCGCCATGGAGGTTGTCAAATAATAACACCACCTAACTGGTCGTTCAAAACAAACACTGCCTCTTCGGAGAACAAATAGGTTTCCTATCAATAATATAGCCTAAGACCAAACCTTTAAACCTAAATCTCTTAAGTCTAGCTTCCGTATACAGCCTAGACTTTCCCCAGAGCCTAGTAACACTGTTGTCCCTAATAAACAGCTTCGCTGCGATGCCAGGGTTAATCGTCCCCGAGCGAGCCTTGATTCGTCCTAATAAACCTCCGTGAGAACCTTATTTGGAGGGGTACTACGGGGTTTTGGGGACTTATTTATTTCTTGATTAATAACTAACGGGACTTATAGCGTATGTTTTTAAATAATAAAGTTACCTTTATTAACCCCACCCTTTATTAAGCCTTCATTAACATACGCGAGAAGTCCCGTTAGTTATTAATCATGAGTATAAATCGCGAATCTCTTAAAACTATAACTTATTTAAAAGGAAACAAAACAGTAACAAACCAGTTATAGATAAAGTAATTAAGAGTATATGCTTAAATAAAAATGCTTCTGTATATATTGTCACTTTGCAACAGATGTATGAAATGGTATAAAATGTATGCAAAGTTTTATAAGCGTTTGGTCTAGAATTTTGTTAAAATAGCAAGCTAGGAATAAGCATATTCTTAAGAAAATTTTACCTCTGTTAACACTCTAGTGAACTTTATCTTTATCTAATGGAATATATAGACTATCAATCGCCACCTGGAACGATCCTGACAAATCTGTCTTGCTCACTCACACCCATTAATCTTCTCATAACATACATGCTCTTCTGTTCTTCACGCTTTACCTCTCTTTATCTTCACCGTGATAAAAAAAAATCTAGTAAATCTGATAATTTGAAAGTGACGGTATTTATATATTATCCTATACAAAATAGCCGCAAGTAATCTTAGAACTCGATATACTCACAATCTCTAATCACTTTAAAAGATAAGCATGAAGCAAATTGAAACATATACTAAACAATATTAGCACTTACTAGAGCACTACTAATGAAATATAATGTGTCCTGCACACAGCCGATCTATATTTGGGTAACAGTTTCTGGTGAATGTAATCTATTGAGCGATAGACTAGCAATCTTTCACCAATGGTCTAATGTAACATCACAACGCAAATACTCATGCTAATGACAACATTTATGAAGTTTTTCCTTAAATGTTGTCATGTTTCTAAGGTTCTGACTATCCCAGAAGGGATTAAAGGACGTGAATCTATATGTATGTACCTACATATAGATTCACGTAACAGTAAGTAGCATTTACTACCACTAGTATCGACATACACAATATGTCCTGCAGATCTATATTAGGCTCTGAGATAACAATTCTCAGCCTCATTAATCGTCCAGATCACTAAGTTTGGCCAGCTATTAGCGACGTCACCGACCCTCGTCAACGGCGGCATCAATCATCCAACTTGGCCTGAGCCGTTTAATAAATGATTGGCTCTGATATTGTCGTGGCGAGACGTTTTAATTTCCCTGTTGACAGTTGTCAAACAAGAGATGGCGTTAGGTGGTGATTTATATGGTTTTTTATCTATATTTATATATAATACATACATACATATACATCATGCCTGATTCCCTGTAGAGGGGTAGGTAGAGATCACACCATTTGTCCCGATCCTGACAGATCACTTTCGCTTCATTGACACTCATACACCTTCTCATACAGACTGAGCGGTTATAGGTACTTCTAACGTCACGCTTTATCAATATATTTCTCTATATATTATATCAATGCCACCAGACCTGCCAATTTTGATAAAAGTGATATATATCTCTGAGGTCCTATCCACTGCGAAAGTGATTACATACATATCTCTTGACGACCTCCGTGGCGCGATTGGTTAATCACCTGAACGCTTATCGTGAGGTTCCGGGTTTGATTCCCGGTGGAGACAGAGTTAGGCACTACGGTTTTCGAATTCTTTCCAGTCTGGTTTCTAGATTATATATACTATATATATGTATTAATCTATATATAATATGTATATATTTCTTAAATATACGTTGATTAGTACCCTTAACATACGTCTTAAATGAACTTACCAAGGGGCTAGTTCAATTGGTGTAATAGTGTCCCAAATATTATATGGGAACTTATATCTACATTTACATGAAAATATCCCAATACAATATTCATTATAAGTGACTATTAGGGGCTGTGTAAGATTAGAATAAGAGATTTTTGTTCAGGTTTTGATGATATCTCTCAAGAATGATTACTTATATACTCGTAAGCGTCCAATGTTGTATATGTCAACTATTTATGATAATATTTTAGTCTAAGGTTCTAGTATTAGTTCGAAATTATGTATCTTAGCAATACCTACTTATGTATTGTATAAATATAAAATATATCTTTAATAATAAAAAAGACAAACGCGTTCATGACTATTAAACCTTGCGGGGTAGTCAGAGGTTCAAGTGTCCATCTCCGCAATTGCGAAGGTCGTAATTCTATGGCCACCTCGAACCCACGTGTTTACCAGATAGTTAGTCCACAGTGAGACAGGTGGTAAGCCATGTCATCTTTAATAATAATTTTAATTAATTTATTATTCTTTTTTTTCTCAGGTAAGTTCTCTAGTTTGAAGCTGCGGTATCATCATTCAGTAAGTTATACAGTTAATATTATATATTTCTCGCTAATTGATTTCATCATCGTCATCAGGTACTTAGAATTACCTAGAATTACTAATGCAATGATAATTTTGTTGTTACCTATATAAATACCACTTTATCTAATATTATATATTTAAAATTTATTCATTTATAAATGTATAGTCAAACGATATAAATGTATGTTTTAAAAAGTACCATCAAAATGGAACTAACCTACTTCCTTCCTTGCATCATACGACATACGAAAGCTGATTACTGTTTCTAAGTCCCAATCTCCCACAAACCACATATGTTCAAACGCTAACATAATTACATTAATAGCTTGACTGTTAAGCGTTAACATCTAACTTTACAGCAAAACTAAATTTTATTACCCGTCGCCATGGCAACGGGAATTTCCCTCCGAATCACGTACCGGCTTTTAATTAACCCGACAAATTTGAGATGCGGTTCAACATTTAAATATGCACACGTATTAACTACCTTTGCAACTTGTGCGGGTTATGCAGGTGGCATTAATGTGATTTTGGGAGTTTGTCGGTTCTTCGCACGTGTGTAGCTTAAGTGTGTTTGAGACTACACATTTTATTTGTTGTGTGTAGCTTAGAAACATGGAGGTTTGTTTAATGAGGTCTAACTAGGAATTTCAAATGAGAACTAGTATATACTGAATATACTACAATGTTTTAGTTAGATAACTAAAGAGAATCGGTTTTAGTGTTTAAGGGAAATTATTAGAAATTTGAGAATTCTGATTTTGTTTATCATAATTATTAGTAAAGCATTTACTATTGGATAGATATTAGGTATAATAAGTGACTATGGTTAAGTTGAGTATTGACTATCTTGTGAAAAGTGGTTTTGAGAAAATCGAAATTGTGTTACTGTACAGAAATGTCAAATCTTACTGTTGTTTACTCTGCAAGTAATTTATACTTAATCTTATACATGTCTGAATACATTGCTTTTGAACTGTTGATCCTACTAAAATCGATTCTAAAGTAGTTATTCAATCAACAAGACACTAAACATTGCCAGTAAATCAAACAGCACGATAACACGAACACTTGTCATAATATCGCCTAATGAAAATCCAATCAACAAACTGCGAGCGGCATTCTATTGAATATGCCATCTATTATCTGCCTGTGACAACTCTAACGAAGTCAGCGTAAATAATGGGCAAACTTTGCTTACGGCAGTACTATTCTGCTTTAGAAGATGAAATGTCGAGATGGTGATCAATCTTAATGGATGGATGTGTTTGGGAGACGGGAAGAGTCGTTAGCCAAAAAACACTTGTGTTTATTAAGCCATCTCTGGTACTATGTTGGGAATGTGGAGACGGCTGCTTTTCTGGTTTTTATGTAATCAAGAATAATAAATATGAGAAATTTTCTTCTTCTTGATTTACGTAACATGATCTTAAACTACCATAGGCTATTATTGTAATAGCAACAACATACTCTTAAACTATAATTATGAACAACTAGTTAACAGCTACTTCAAATCTACTTTTAACTGTATACTTAGCTTTAGAGTAAATAATTAGCATTACAACTCGATTTACATTCTCCTCCATTGAGAATCACGGATATACTTATATCCTTATAGTGATTTTAAGGGTAACTTATGTTCTTTGATTATGAGAGCTGTCTTAATAGTCAATCAACCAATATTTGTAATTATACCTAGTCTCTTTTACAACGCATGTATCTTATACAAAATTATCAATATGGCGTCTATCTGTCGTTTAGAAGTACCTTTAACCGCCGAGTGTGTATGAGTGTCAATAAAGCGAAAGTGGTTTGTCATGATCGGGACACATGGGCATCCGTGATCTTTGCCTTCTACATGGAATCAGGCGTCATGTGTAGTATTTATAAAATTCTTAACCAAAAGTCACAAGTAACATTTCAGCTACTTTCTAGCTCGTGACAACTATTAAGTTGCAATCCAACTATCATCCAGAATAAGTCCTTGGTTCACGAACCGCAAACGGTCAGTACTAAGCTGCCCCCGACTGATACGGCGAAGTCTGCACCATTGTTTTATTTATAACACATTTCAGCAAATGCTCTTTTATTGGGACCCTATTTGGGAAGATGGCTTTTCGACTGCTATTAGTATTGTGTGGCTATTTATTTTTGATTCTTTTAGAGGGATGTATTGTGTGGCTATTTATATATTATATTTTCGATTCTTTTTGGAGGGATTGAACTTTGGATGTACTAAAACGGAGCGTTTTTCTTCAATCTCGAAGATCTCCAATGATTATGGCTCCCGTAGTTTAGATTAATCATATAGGCTTAAAAGAGCTTGAATATTTGTCAACTTACGAATAAATTCAGGTTAGGTTAACGTACAATAATTCATTTAAGTATCATGTTCGTTTGTTGAAGCAAGTAAAAGTTAATATTTCGATTTGTGTTATTTTTATATGGAAAATAATTGAAAGCTCATCAAAAATACTGAAATGTACACCAAAATATAGCTAAACGCACAGCAAAGGTTAGGTTTGGGTTGGGACATTATAATTTTGTGTACTATTCAGTATTTTATCAGTGCATTTTCGTATTATATGATGTTCTTTTAAACACTACCCTTTTTATATTGTCCTGTGCTATTTTGAGACATGAAAAAATGCTAACTAGCTGTCATAGTATGTCCTAAAATACGTCTCATACACACGGCGGTTATAGGACTCCTAAATTCACTCCTTTTTAATATGGTTGTCTATAACATGAAATACGCTTCTCGACTTGTGTATACACACTCCCTTTTTATTGTGGCGGTGTGGTCAGAGGCTTGAGTCCCCACTATGAAATTTCGAAGGCTTGTTAAGCATGAGCCACTTAAATTCCACGTGTTTCATTAGATAGACAGCAACAAACGTAAAAGGTAGTAAACCGTATCGTCGTCGTTTACAGTTACTTGCTATTACCTATCCCAAAGGATAGGTGGGATTCCTCACGATGTTTTCCCTCAGTGTTAAGACATCCATCTGACATAAAATTTCGACTAAATCTCGTAACATAGTAAGGAAAAAGTTGTTTCACGACTCACTAACTAAGTCAACTCATACAAAAGCGACATTATAGATTACACTAGCCGTAACTCAGTAAAAAATAACTATTGTAAACCTTTTCCTTCCTGCTTTGGAAAATGGCGGCCGGAAATGTAATGTTGTCGGAATATATTCAAAAGGCTTTCCTTAAAAAGATAAGTTGCTTTGTTATCCTTTCTTTGCATTCACAATGAAACCTATCAGTCAAATAGAGATTTAGTTTTGCTCACTTCATTCGAATTTACTCTTTTTATAACGTAGTCAAAGGTTTACTTGTCCTTTTTTATATATGCAAAGTGATTTATGTCTTTATAGAATCTACTTCATATCATTTCAATATCTCTTCAGTAATAGCGTAAACTTGGTTGTAGAATAGCAAATGTGACAAATTTTCCCATTTTAACCGACGACCGTTGGAGCAAAGCGGTTCTCAAATGGCGGCCGCGTCTCGGTAAACGTAGTGTAGGACTCCCCCCTGCTAGATGGACCGATGACCTGAAAAAGGTCGCTGGTAGTGGTTGGCTGAGGGCCACGAGTGATCATGTTTTGTGGCGTAAACTTGGGGAGACCTACGTCCAGCAGTGGACTGACATAGGCTGATTAATTGATTGAAAGTTTTTTTTAAACCCGATTTTAAATCCCGGTACTTTTTGACATACAATTTCTTCTCTCTTGCTTAAGTCACAGATATAAGTATGCTTCATTATAATATTTACGTTCTACCTGTAGTATAATTAATCGCAGAAGTGAAATGTTTCGAAAGTGTCCAGCTAGAATTTCGAGTCGTAACATTTCGTTGATTGCAGTCCCGTGGAATACCGCTGCAATCTTTAATGCAATATCTTGAAGACCGGGCCAGGAAAACACATAAATAACATCTTACTAACGGGACTTATCGCGTAAGTTTTTATATAATAAAGATACCTTTATTAACCCGACGTTGCGGCTACGTTGCAGCAGCCATGGTCACGGGCAGACTGACGATTTATTAAGATTTTTAAGATTAATTAATAAAGGTAACTTTATTATATAAAAACTTACGCGGTAAGTCCCGTTAGTTATTAATCATGAGTATAAATCGCGAATCTCTTAAAACTATAATAACATCTTTTTCTTTTAACGGCTTGGTTGGCAATAAGTGCATCTAAGCTACATGTGTTAAACTAATCACAAATAATTACCTTTCTTTTAAATTTCCTTATGTAACTGGCATTAGGCAAAAAATCCTGAAAGCCGGCGATTCTTGTTGGTCTTCTTGGCCAACTTCTTCTTCTTTGCTTGTTTCTTCTTCTTGGTTTTGTTGGCCAGGGCTTCCGAACCAACGTTAAAATTTCAATGCTAAGAGACAACCAGTATCAGGCAAATGTTCTGACTTTCAATCAATGTACTTTACTTGTACTTATATTGATAAAAACATTTTACAATGACATATTGTGGTACATATTGCACTCTATTTAGGGCTCAGAAATGTAATCAGCTTGTTTTGTGTGCCCGTGTTGAGAAATAATACTTCCTAAGCAGTATTATTTCCTGTTTTCATGGCCCGTCTAGGATCTGTCGACAGTTGCATTATTTAATAGTATTTCATAAAAGAGAACGAGTTTTATCACGGAATTGCGAGATCCGTCTCAACTGCGCCCTCTCGAGATCAACTTTCCACTTTGTTTTCGGAAGGCTACGGTGGGGAAGGGAAACAAATATTTGAAGGTTCTACTCACTGACATTTCAATCTAGGTATGAAGCTTGAGTATTGTATTTTCGACGACCTTCGTGGCGCGTTTAGTTAAGCACCTGAATGCTAATCGTGAGGTCCCGGTTTCCGGTGGAGGCAGAGTTAAGAACTAAGCTTTTCTCCTGCTTTCCAGTCTGGTTGTTAATTATACATATATACTATATGTATTTGTCTATATATAATATGTTTATATTTCTTAAATATATGTTAACAAGTACCCTTAACACAAACAAGTAAACAACCTTAAACAAGTCTTAAATGAACTTACGTAGGGGCTGGTTCAAGTGGTGTAATTGTGTTCTAAACTATTAATATTATTATTTCTTGTATTATTGATATTATTTAGTTAGTATGGAATTTTGACGAATGGGCTAAAGGTCAACGAATCTATTGGGCAATGAGCTTGTAATTTGTCACTAATGTTCGATATAAATGACATTGCAATCCTGTGTGAATGCTTAAAGTAACAAAGGAGATATTATAAATCCGAAGTTTAATCTACCCTGGTGATTGAAGGACGTGAAAGTAAACACAATTATGTACGTAAAAAAAATCTCTTCTATTATGATATTATTATGTGAATTGATTTACATCATGTTTGAGTACGGCTTTAATGGGTATTAGAGCCGAATATTATTATCTAAAATAGGGTAACCTGCCTGTTCCAAGGTATAGGCAGTATTCAGCATCTGTAGGCGGTGACATGGACCACTACCTATCACGTTAGGTGCACACTATCTAGTTGAGTTTCTTTTTTATTTAATGCATTTATCAAGGACCCACTCAGCGATTCTAAATTCACAAACCTCTGTCTACCGCAAGGGATAATGGTAGTGAACTGTATGTTAAACTACTAATCTTTGACTAACTCTAGATATAATACTCGTGAACTGTATACTATTATTCAAATAGACAGAATATCAAACGCAGAACATTACGATGCAAAACAACATTTCTTCGAAGTTCGAGTTTCGGAATACTTCGGGAACAAGTGACAACAATTTCTTTGCTACGAACTTCCGTAACTGCTCTCGAACTTGTCTTGACCAATAGAAACTTACTTGTACTCGTAGCAAGAATGGTTTTTACAAGAAACTCTGGTTCGTAGTACGAGAAACTTACACTGGACATTCCCGAAGGGGAAATCTTTGGTCTACTAACTATACTGACTCAACGAGGCTTTTTTTCGTATATATCATATGTTCAGTTTCTTATATTCACGCCTTTTGATCCTTTCTAGAGTGGATAGAATCATTGATACAATATTTGCTACGTCATTGTATCGAAACTCACTTAACATCAAGCTTGTCATAGCATTAATAAGGTATATGTGTAATAACCTATTTAGCACAATTTCAGTATATTCTATAGAGCTCTAGTATGTCAATCATTTCCTACAACATGACGTTAAGAAAGACTGCTAGTTATTCTATTGACATTCTTAGCTAACACAGGATAAATCGAAGTTGTGTGAGCACTGTTATGTAACTTTGGTGACAGGTTGCTGTCTAATGGCCAAATAGATTATAGCGCTACATAATACCTTTACTTCCTACGGTAGAATTCAAAGACATACATATTCTTAGTGGTTGTAGCCCAGTAATGGCTTGTACCAATGAATGTGTGTGTATGACTTGAAATATGGTTACTTGAAATATGGCACATCTACATACATAGACATCACGCCCGTTTATCTACAGAGGGTTAGACAAAAACCATGGATCCCCCACATATCAAAACGCATTCACGACCATTAACACTTGTGGGGTAGTCAGAGATTCAGGTTTCCATCTCCGCAATTGCAAAGGTAGTCATTCTATGGACACCTCGAACCCTTGTGTTGACCAGATAGTCAGTGCTCAATGTGACAGGTGGTAAGCCATATCACCATTTACATTTCCCCATATATCCTAATCCTGTAAACCAGTTTCGCTTAGACACTCATACACCTCCTCATACACACTGGGCGGTTATAGGTACTTCTAACGTTACCCTGGTAGTACGTGGCAGTATAAAGCCTTTCCGTCTGTCTCTTGTTCAAAAGAGTTTATCTTGCCTAACTCGAAAGTACACCTGTGGTCTAAGTTAAATGAACTTTGCAAGTGGAGCCACCCCTGAGATTGTCTTATGTTTATTTCATGCTTGGAAGAGTGTGTTCTTTTAATTTGTAGTTGCATTTCGTAAGTTGAAAAGAAGATGAAAGGTTGACGGTATTTGTTGTTTAGTTTTGGGATTTAAGAATACTGTAATGTAATAAAGAAAATTAATCAGATATATTAGATATATCAGGGTGGACAGAACCTCGGAGATATAACATATCCCAAGTAGAGAAGAATAAATAAATAAATAAATATCCCAAGTTACTTTTTACCATAAAAATTGGGGTTGCGATGTTATAATTGAACATTGGGGATGGGTTTCTAACTCATTGCGTAGAAGATTCTATTAACCTCTAGTGCCTTAGTCGCCTCATACGACATGTCAAGAAGAACAGCAGCTAGTTAGCATTTGTTTTACCTCCAAGGCTAGCAATATACTAATATTTTAATATTTATGCTAATGTAAACTAACAAATATTTGAATAAATTTTCGAGGTTCTGTCCACCCCGAAAGGGATTGAATGTAAAAGTATTTTTAAACTGATCCATACCAGAATAATAAATATCCGCAGCTACGGATCACAATATCTCTATTAACAGGCAGGATTTAGTCGTTGCAGCCGTGATTATGGTTCTATGCTACGGATAATCTTGTTTAGGAAGGGAGACGGAGTATGAAAGGGTGTTTAAAATACTTTTGTTACATATATACATACATATACGTTCACGTCCTTAATTGCGTTCGGGGTGGACAGAACTTTAGAGATATAATATGTGCTAAGTCACATTTTAGTATGAATATTTGAGTTGCGATGTCATAATATGAACATTGATGACGGGTTGCTAGCTCATTGATCAGTGGATTCTACTAACTCTTAGTCCTTTAGTAGCGTTCTACGACATGCCGGGAAGAACGGCAGTTAGTCAGCCTTCTTTTTAAGTCCCTAACACAGTTAAAGAATACAATCAACCAGTGCTTTGGAATTTGAGGTACCATGTTACTTATTGTTTTTATTCACTCACATGTTTGAGGTATATTTTACCTTTATACAGGTAAAATACGAGTCATTGTAATAATGTGGTTTAATATAATCTCAGTTCTATACAATATAATACGAAAATAATTCGAATTTCTATACGATATATAAAGTATACAAAATTAGACTACAGAACTTAATTAAACTTATAGATGGCACTACAAGTACTTTTAAACACCAAAGATTTTACGAAGACCTCTCTCAATAAAAAGCCCTTTTTCCTCCAAATCAAAACGAACTCCACTCATACACACATATGAATCCACATGTCATCCCTTCCTTTCATCCCTACAGTCCTCAAATCCCGTATAATATGTTCATAACGGTCGAATTGCGAAAGGGCGGACCCACGCCCTTTGTCAACTGCCTTTGATATCTGGGCACCCTTTGCGGACTCCCTTTGTCTCTGCGATTGTGGTCGCTAATGAAGCGGCAAAAGAAAATGGACGAAAGATATATATGTATTATATTTGATGTAGGTAGGTGGCAGATTGACTCTGTATCAGTGGGTACAGGGTTCAAATCTCGCTTGAACGTGTACCAATGTAAATGAAGTTTAATGAATTTCTATGTAAATTTATGTAATAAAAATACGTTTGCGAAATGCGTCGAATAACATGGTGAGGGAAAACATCGTGAGGAAACCTACCTATCCCCGAACAGGTAATAGTTAATGCTGGTAAATTATGAAGCGCATATTATGAAGCGTTTCTTGTATATCAAAGACAAAAGCAGTCACGACCATTAACCCTTGCGGGGTAGTCAGAGGTTCAGGTATCCATCTCCGCAATCGCAGAGGTAGTAATTCTATGGACACCTCGCTCACCGTATAATTCGATGCATTTTGCAAATGTGTTTTTATTACGGAAATGTATTGGCAAATACGGATACGTATGATCAAAACAACAGTAAATACTCGATACATTTTAATTGGATGTGTCAATCACCAATATCCGGTTGTTGAGGGGTCATTGGTTTGATTCGATTATGGGAATCGATGTTTGACGTTCGATTTACACAATGTTTGAATCGAATTGGCTTAGATATCTATGTCATGTGCTTAGGCAGAATTTTATATGCATTTGCCTTTGAGTGATTTGAAATAAGTATGTTTCTAACTACATTAATGCGTTCTATGATGTGAACGATGATAATATTGAAAGCTAAAAGCTGAAGAGATAATAATATTTAGGATACTAATACACCAATCGAACTAGCCCCTTAGTAAGTTCATTATCAATCAATACTTGAGTTAAGAATACTAGTCAACGTATATTTAAAAAATAAACAATTATTATATATAGATGAATACATATATAGCATATATAATCAACAACCAGGCTAGAAAGTAGTAACTCTGCCTTCGCCAGGAATTGAATTCGGTACTTCACGATTAGCGTTCAGGTGTTTAACAAATCGCGCCACGGAGGTCGTCAAGAGATGAACCGTAACATTATAGCATGACTATACTCCATCTGAACCTCGGTACTTATTCCAAATGTGATCGAAGAGATATTCTATAAGTATATAATAAAGTTCTTTAATTAAGTTTATACCTACTCTAAAAATGATTAAGGAACATGCTTTAATGTAAGTCAAGAACCAACAACAAATACATACTCCAATATCTACTATGAACATCATACATTAACATCATACCCATTTCCCTACAGAGGTTAGACAAAAATCACGGCTCCACATATTTTGCCTCGAAAGAAAAACTATTTAAACACCTCTTTCACAAAAGAAGTACAAAATTTCCACCCAACATTAGCCTACATCCTTTCATCCCAACCTGTCTAAACCCATGCCAACCGGCTAATTTCATGCCACACTCGTCTATCTCATGCCGCAATCAACCGCTTTGTTCCAGTGAAATGTTGCCAGTGACAATATCTGTTAAAATCCAGGGCCCTTTTGCGGTCATAAATTAATGTATATTACATATTCAGTGGGAAACACAATAATAGGGTCATGACAATCTCCGGGAGGGTTCCCAACGTGACTAGCTTACGCACATGGGCGCGCCCGGTAATCGACTGGCCTTTGATACGGAAATGAGGTTCAGGTGGTTTTGCCAAGGGTTTTTGTATGCATGGTTTTTGGTTCGTTTTGGTTTTATCAAGTTCTGAATAGTAATAATATTTAGGACAGGATCATGGTTACACATATTGAACTAGTTCTTTGCAAGGTCATTTAAGACGTGTTAAGTGTACTAGTCGACGTGTAGTTAAAAATATATACTTATTATATATGGATAAATACATATATGTATAATCAACGACCAGGCTGGAAAGCAGATTAAACAAGTAAGTAATAAAGTCTGCTGGTAATTAACCCGGAGCCTCAGAACAATTAATGGTGTAATAGTGTCTTACAATGTTATATTATTATTCTTTATTTATATTTAATCCGTGACAAAATGCTAATCTATCTCCCGATTCCGTTCACTCTATTACTTTCTTATATTGTCTTATATAATCATTAAACAAAAATCAACAATTCAACAAGAAAACAAACAAACAAACTCATATACACTATCTCATTATTGTCCCTCAACTCTCGGTTCAAATTTTGAACTAGATAATTATATTTTAAGGCTGCTGGGGCGAAGGTTTTATGAAAACTGACAGTTGTCCTCCCGGGACGCGAAGGCTTTAAGGGTTAGTTAACTCCTCTATTATACATTCAATTAATGTTTTAGGTCCGCATGTGATGGTTGAATGGAATAGCGAAATTGGTTTCTTAGTTTTGTATGTTGAAGTGAAGTTTTTGGGAACACACCTCACTATCATATATATATATATATATACCTTAGATAACAATATAAAAGGGTATCACTACATAGTACATATAAAACAAAGTCGCTTTCTCTGTCTCGTTGTCCCTTTGTATGCTTAAATCTTTGAAATTCCGCAACGGATTTTGATGAAGTTTTTTTCAATAGATAGAGTGATGCAAGAGGAAGGTTTATATGTATAATAACATCCATTAAATAGTGGAGTAGGCTATATATTTTATACCCATGCAAAGCCGGAGCGGGTCGCTAGTAAAGAATAAGTCTTATTAGGTCTACGATGTTACAAAACTTCATGGAATGATATTGAGTGTCTAGCCGTTCGCATCAATATATTATGTGTTTTCAAAATCTTTAATATATGTCTATTTCGTAACGCCGCTAACAAGCAGCTGATTACTATATTAAAATCCCGAATCAGCACGAAAACAGGATAAATTCGAAAAGTATGAGACATAAAAGGAAAAAGGATAATTTGATAACTTCCCGCTTAGAATATTCTGAGCCCAAATATAAATAAAAGGTCTCTTCCTAAATTAAAAGTTAATTTCCTTGGCGCTATAAATTAACTTCCTTTTTGTAAGAATCGTATTAATTCATGTGTATTTTGGGGTAGATAGAACCTTGAAACTGTATTTTGTCATCTTTAATATGTTAACTAAGTTGTGATCCAATAGTGCTAGAGTCCTGCGCAAGTCTGGGACGTTAAAAAATTTAACTAGCTACCGTTCTTCCTGGCATGTTGAAGGAGTAGACTAACGAACTAGGGGTTAATGGCATCTATTGAGTGATAAGCTAGCAACTTGTCACGTTGTCCATATGACATCATGATAAAAAGTGAACAAGGAGATGTTTTCATGTCTTCAAGGTTCTGGCCACCTCAAAAGGAATTAAAGAACGTGATTGTATATGTACATAAATATATACGTAGAATATCAGTGACTACTGAAACAACGTTCAATTTAACTTTGATATTATAATTGAAAATCAGGCACAAGCATTTAATCAAGCTCGGAACTAGTTCAGACCACTATAACCACAGAAAAGTGATGTAGTTCAAATATAATTATTTCGTTAATTATTGTAAATCATACAACAGAGTATTAAAATATATACTCGTATTTTTTCGGTTAGAGATGTGATCGAAATAAAATTTGTCTATGGTTCGATTAGGAAAAATTCGACGAAGCTTAGTTGTTTAGGGCTTGACTCTGTATCAGTGGGTACAGGGTTCAAATCCCGCTTGAGCATGTACCAATGGAAATGAATTTTAATGATTTTCTATGTACATTTTCAAAATAAAAATACATTTACGAAATGCCTCGAATACTACGGTGAGGAAACACATCGTGAGGAAACCTGCCTGTTAGTGCTTGTAAATGGCGACATGGCTTACCTGTCACATTGAGTACTGACTATCTGGTCAACAAGTGGGTTCGAGGTTGCCATAAACTACCTCCGCAGTTGCGAAGATGGATACCTGAACCTCTGACTATCCTGCATGGGTTAATGGTCGTGAACGAGTTTGTCTATTTTGTCTTTTTGTTAAGATTTAGCGCCTTTTTACGTCAACACGGAAGCCATTCTGCCAGGATTAAAGAATAATTTTTTGTTTATGCTAAATTATTGTACCATTTCAGATAATAATCTTTTTAAAGACTCTAGCTATCTAATACATACATACGCTTAACGACTTGTGTATACACACTCCCTTTTTTATTATGGCGGGGTAGTCAAAGGCTTAAATGCCCAATGCCCATCCCCGAAATTTCGAGGGCATATTAGGTATCTAATATGACTATAATTTCAGTAATTACACCAAAAACGTTACTTTTATCATAAAGCCTGTAACAGTGAAACAGGCATAAGGCTTCTAAGGCCTGAATGTTTCAGACAGAAAGTTAATGTGAAGCCTAGCCATAAGTTAGGTTATTTCAATTGAGTTTGTTTCGCTATTTCGCTTAATTGTTTGAATGCTAAAAGGGCCCCGTAATTACTGTGCTTAATTTGAAGTTGCTTTTGTAGTGTTTAGTACGAAAATCTGTAGGGCGTAATTAGGAGTGCTTATAACTAAGCTAGCGACCCGCTCCGGCTTTGCACGAGTATAAAATATATAGCCTACTCTACTATTGAATGGATGTTATTATACATGTAAACCTTTCTCTTGAATCACTCTATCTATTTAAAAAAAACCGCATCAAAATCCGTTGCGTATTTTCAAAGATTTAAGCATACAAAGGGACATAGAGACAGAGAAAGCGACTTTGTTTTATACTATGTAGTGAAGCGTGTGTACTGAGTAAAGATATCAGTGAAGTGAATTTGATTATAATTTGTCATTATTTTATCAGGCAAAAGAGGTGAGTAAAATTATATAATACTCAATCTTCTTCCTGACTTGTTGTAGAAATAGGTAGAACTAGAAACATCTAGAATCTATAGTTTTAAGAGATTCGCGATTTTTATTACTCATGATTAATAACTAACGGGACTTATCACGTAAGTTTTATGTAATAAAGTTACCCTTAAACGTCGTAAACGTCGGGTTAATAATATAGGTAACTTTATTATATAAAAAACTTACGCGATAAGTCCCGTTAGTTATTAATCTCTAGAATCTATTAGATATGGGATAACCATTGATTACAAATATATGATTTAAACTTTTACAATAATTATGAGAACCTAAGAGATTGACGGACATAAGTAACAGCAGGTAATGTGGACTTATTTAGAGTTTAAGAAATATGAGCCTAGTCATATGTGCATATATATTTGACGACCTCCGTAACGCGATTGGGTTCGATTCCCGGTGAAAGCAGAGTTAAGAACTACCCTTTTCTTTTACTTTCCAGTTTGGTTGTAGATTATATGTACTATACACATATTTATCTATGTTTATTTGTTAAATACACGTTGACTAGTATCCTTAATACAAGTCTTAAATGAACTGAAATAAACTTACCAAGGGGCTAGTCAATTGCTGTAAGTTTCCTAATATATTATTATACCAACTGCAATGTACTTCTTCAGGACCTTATTCTCCTTCCCACTCTACTCCCCCAAATCCGAGTCCCCTTTTAATCCCCGTTGTCACTGGCGCATCGATCCATCAATGGGCATGAAAGGGCATCATCAAATGGATATCATTCCATCCGAGCAAGCGGGTTGATTGGCCGACGAGGGATTTAAAGGGGCATTCGTAGGAAGCTTTTATATTGGAATTGCTCCTCAGATGCCGACGGAATTTTTATTCGTCGCAACGCGGATTGTGGTGCCATGAATGTGGGAGCGGAGCGGTTTAGTTAACTATGTGAGACCGGGTCATATCACGATAAATTAATAAAGATATCTGATTACCTTTATTTTGCCGGAGCTGTTTAGGTTTTGAAGTGGTAGACGTGTGTAATGGTTGTGTATTTCGATCTTTTTTGTTGTGGGTGACGAACGATTTTTCTAGGTAAATTTTAAGGTTACTACTAGGGATGTGATGGTATTTTAATTTAGGGTTTTTAACGCGTGGCTTAATATATTTTAAGTTATACGTACTTTAGTGGTTACCTCGTAAGATATACTAACAAGACTGGTTGCTAGCTTTGCTATAAAATATTTTTAGCAAGGGGTTTTCGTATATACTTCATGTATAAAAATCAAACTGTATCAAGTGCTAACTACGTATTAAGATTAACTTAATTATTCATTCGGTATTTTAAATAGTTTATTTTCGTTATAAAATGTGAGTTATCATTAATGTTGGCATCCCAATTATACATACTCATTAGCACATATCCTTTGTATTAATAATACAAAGACAGATCATAAATAAAAATGGGTTCTCGTAGTTGTATATACAACTCCACTTACACCTTAACCCGCCATCCGCTAACGTTTGCTCTGCTACTAAAAGTAGCCCGTTGTCGCGACTTAGCGCTGAAACGGTTGAGCCTGTGAAAAGATAAATTATTATTTTTGCAAGATCTCTTTGCAGATAGAATATAAATTAGTAGATAAAGCCTTAAGTAGATATTGAATCAGGCAAATCTCTGTCTCGAATGAATTTTGTTGGATGTTTTATTCAGATTTTGAAAGGTTCGCTATAGAGCTGTTTAGCCTTTTCATTATGACGGATTTAGAGGTTATATTCTGTGAAAATCATTCTTTACCATATAGTCACCTTAAGTTTGTCAAATCTCGTTGAATGCTGAGTATATTATATAAACCTTTCGCCAACCTGTACTGTACATTTCTATAACATAATTAAACTATCTAACCACAAATTCTATCATTCTACCGATTTTATATGAAGATAAAACTATTTTTTATATATTTCTTCTACTATCAATTCCATATTCAAAACCTTCCAAGTATAATTCCACTTCCAATTGATTATTACAATTAGCTTTACTTAACATCTCTTAATACTTCCTTCCACGTGGCAGTATTCATTAAACTTCTTTTCGTAGAAATCATAAGAGACACGTGTAACCGATTTTGTGTTTAATTTGAGAACAATATTGTCAGAATAATAACATAAATAAAATGGATAAATAACATGGATGGTCAGAATAATAACATAACAATATGGATTTGTGATCTCTGCCTACTCCTCTATAGGGAATCAGGTGTAATGATGTAAAAACCAAGTATTTAATAAGGAGTAATGAATCAAATTAATAAGACTAAATATTGAAATAAACTAATAATTATAATATGAAATCTTAAAGCTAAATATATTTACAAATAAAATATATCTGCCAAATCACTGGCAGTGGTAGGAAGTGTCCCAAGAAGGCTGGTGGCATTTCCCCGTTGCACAGCTATGCTGATGCGCTGGGCGAAATACGCACCGGCCCTTGAGTCCCCGCTGGCCTCCACCAAACGGGAAGCGACCTCCTTCACAAAAGACTTCGTGCTCGGACCCCACGGGCCCAGGGTCTCCACAGCAGAAGGTACAAAGAGGCACTCAGGAGTAATAATAAACATAATTAATTGAATCAAATAAACTTTCAAAATATGTATTATAGGTAACCGAACTTTAAGGTTTAAAATAAATTGAATTACCACAGTAAACATTTATCGTGTTTTTTCTAGTGAAACGTAACCGTAACCCATACCTAACATGCTGTCGAAATTTCGGAGATGGGCACTCAAGCCTCTGATTAACCTGCCACAATAAAAAAGGGAGTGTTTATACACAAGTTGTGAAGCGTATATATATATATATATATAGTTTAGTACACCTCCGAATGGCTATAAAACCCAGAACCATTTCTTTTATCTTAATACCTGAAAAATACATACATCTTTGATATTTTTCATAAACCATGATTCTCCTTAGATATCATATTTTAATACAAAATGCCATAAAACAACCATTACATGATATTACGCAAGTCTCCCAGGGTCATTAGCCAACGAGAGGGGTGGCCAGGGACACAAAGCTCAATGTGATGTCTCATTATTTGCTCATTAGAGGGCGACACTTTCTTTGATGTCAAACGTTTGCATAGACCAGACTGTTCTTAGACTAGAATGGATTTAAAAAGTTCCTCTGTTAGGAATATAGATGGCGTAGTAGTTTAGTTCGAGTTTATATTAAAGAGAATAATATGCTATATTATATTTTATTTTAAAATATTCAAAGAAGATACTTCCTTTTAGAAATGTCATCGTGTTTTCCTATCTCAAACATTTCATTGGAATTCTGTTAGTAGCTTTATGCTCACATTTATTGTCAATAACTATTGTTTCCTATGTATCTACATGTATGTTTGTAAATGTGTGTGTATTTTACGTAAATTTTGAATGTGCCATTTATCAATATATTTACGATCTTAACGCATCTAAATATACTGTGTATACTACAGCTCAGTCACAAAGTTTAAGTACATTACTTTTTAAATATAGCCTTAAGGAAAAGTTGGACGAAATTTTCTAAATCCTTTTCGAATTTTTGAAGCAATTTTAATTATATACTCTGAAAAAGTTGTCTTGTTAAGGTTGTTCAAATTTTCTGTCAAGAAGCCGGAAATAGAGAAGTTTAGTCCTTAAAAATACGTAACTTCCTTGAAGTCCTTTTAGAAATACTTTCTAATGTAACTGTTTATAATTCTTTTCAAAAGACAAAATGACATACGCGTTAATGACTATAAACCACTGCGGGGTACAGGTTCAGGTTTCCATATCCGCAATTGCCAAGGTAATAATTCTATGGCCACCACGAACCCACGTGTTGATCAGATACTCAGTGCTCAATGTGACAGGTGGTAAGCCATTTACAAGCACTACAACTATTAACTTTAACTATTGTCTTTTCGTTATATATATATGTCAGTGAAATCCCGGAGATAGAATATATACATACACGTCCTTTAATAACTTTCAGGGTGGACAGAACCTCGGAGGTATAATCCTACACATAACATTTCCTATGTCACTTATCAGCATGATTAGGACTAACACTAGGGACTATGGGTCAATGGAATCTATTGAGCGATAGGCTAGCAACCAGTCATCAATATTCCATATAACATCGCAACCCAAATATTCATGCTAAGAAATAATCTTGAAGATATTATCTCTCCAATGTTCTGTCCACCCTAAAATGGATTAGAGAACGTGAATGTACAGGTTTTAACATCTCTTTATACAACTCAATGTTATAACACTCAAAATCAGAACCAATCAAATCTCAAACGTTACTATTATCGAATGATTTCAATGCATTGGAATATCAATTTGAAATGCGTGTGCACGCAACGCAAATGCAACCTTAAGCTGAAGGTATAGAGTGCATATTTGTCCAGGGTAAGGTCCAAGTTGTTTGTTTGTAAGTAAACGTTTGGTCTGGCGATGGACACGTCAATATGCGGGCTTGCAACCACTAGCTAAACGCATTACGTAGGGCCAGGGAACTGTGACACCTGCCTGAATTTGTCATGGACGTTGTAAGTCTTAAGTTTTGTCTCTTAGTTTAGTTTCTCTTTTGTGCATTGGTTAGTTGTATAAGTTTACTTCAAAGTGAGAATAATATAACTACATATTTTTGGAGAAACTACCTTGGTTTAATAATTATTATCTCACGTGGTCATGGTGGAAGCAACATAAATAGAATATATGATTTTAATAGCATACATATTCTTGTGTGTTATTTAAAAGTATGTATGCTTAACAGCAGTTCTGTTCCCCGAACAGGTAATAGTCTGTGCTCTTAAATGGCTTACCACCTATCACATTGAGTACTATCTGGTGACGTGGGTTGAGGTGGCCATAGAATTACCTTCGCAATTGCGGAGATGGACACCTGAACCTCTGACTACCCCGCAAGTGTTAATGGTCGTGAACGCGGTGGTTTCTGTATTGTTTTGTATGGTTCACAATATTAATTCTTTTCAGCTTGTAAGACTAGTATGCGGTATACAATTGTTAACTCAAAGTTTACATCCTAAGTAACAATCACTGTCGTTTTGCTGTTCACAGACACTGACTTGTAATTACACTTACATTTATGATACTTCCCAAAATAAAGGTGCTTTGTAGGCTATTTATTCAAATGTCAATTTACCTGTCACTTAAATGTCAAATCACTTGAATATTCTCTGTTTTAGTAGCCCCAATAGAGAACATAACAAACAGAATTCGTAAACCGCACATTGTATGACAATCAGAGGTCACGTCTGTACCCGTGCTTGCTTTACACGATACAAGTTGTTTTCTATACTAGTTGCATGTTTAAGTGATTTAGTATATAATTTTAAAATTTAGATTCTTTTGGTCAGTACCCATATTGTTTCTATTTATTTCACTAGCAAGATATAAATAGAGAAAGTACAAGTAAATATTTAAGTTTATATTTATCGTATTAAAAAATAATTTAGATTTGCTTAAAACATAAATTAAACAGTATTTCAACTATTTTATCTCAGCTCCTATTAAGTAATACACGTATATATGTGCATATTTCGAAGCACTGTTACCCAAAACCTTGAAATATAGCTCTACAGACATTACTTATTTCCAATCATTCAACTACAAATATATTCTTCTTATTTCCACTAACCAATGATCGTTCTAAATACTTATTACTGTACTAAACACATACAAACACGTCTTAACAGGGCTTGCTTCGCCACAACATTATTATCGGCTGCTGAATTAGCGTCTAACACATCCCACATAATTCAGTTTTGCTCACGTATCTTACACGTTTTTAGTATACATTTCATGTGATGTAATTTATTAGCGATTAAGAGAGAACAAATGATAAATATATTGGTGTTCAAAACATGTGCCGATAAATATATTCATAATATTCACGGTACATACATTTTTTTTATTATTTATTGAACAAACAAGAAATTAAAATGATATTAACAAACTTAAGACTAGTTGAATTATATTTATTTATAAATAGTATTAGTAATATAACAGCCTAGTGATCCCCGCTGGTTACTAAATATATAATCTTCACACTATAAACTATCCTGTAATTTTTATTCTACATCTCATCTCATCGTGATATAAAAATTTAATGACATGATTTTTGTTTCTTGCATATCGTAAGAGGCGACTTATGTTCCTTATGTGAGTCTTTTAGGAATCTTTTAGGCGATGGTTTAGAAAGCTTTCACTAATATTCCGTTCCAATACCACTACAACCTCAATACTTAAACTTAAAGAGACTAAACATATATTGAGACTCAATTTTTTAATCCACACCGCAATGAATTGAAGAACGGCATTCCAATTTTCCTTATTCCTACGCAATACCTTTTCTATACCTACCGACCTTTATCACCTTTTCGTCACCCTTCCCTACATGTCACGGTTGAATAATTCTCCAAGCTTTCACCTATTGAATCAACACATTCCCAGATAGAATGCGGCACTCGAACCCGGGTCTCTGAGGACATTATGCAAAACAAACAGGTGTCTAAAGCTTGTGCAGGGTCTTAGGAAAAATACACTTTGGTACCCCGAGGGAAATATTGGTTGTGTTTGTACATACGTAAAAATGTACGTCCTTATAGCGATTTTATAGTTTTAAAAAGACACGCATATTTATACATTCACGTACTTTAATCCCTTTTCGAAGTGAATGGGCCTTGATGCGTGTATTGATAATTATAGAAATTTGACTACAGGTTGTTAACGCATTGCTCAATAAATTATCTCTCAGTCCGTAAATCATTTTCATGACCACTAAGGATGAATGGCAACTATCTATGCAGTAATCAAAGTGATCAGAAGTGCATGCATTCTAGTTCATACTTGTAAATATAAGACAGACATTCTCGGCGATTAAGCCTCGCAGGGAATTTAGAGTTGTGTGTCAAGTGACTAAACTTGTAGATACTATTCTTTTATCCAGTAAAAGCTCTTGATTACATACATGGTTTGACATCTATATCCAGCGTTATTTAAAACAAAAACAAACAAACAAACGCATTCACGACCATTAACCCTTGCGGGGTAGTCAGAGGTTCAGGTGTCCATCTCCGCAATTGCGAAGGTAGTAATTCTATGGACACCTCGAACCTACGTGTTAACCAGATAGTCAGTACTCAATGTGACAGGTGGTCAGCCATGTCACCATTTACAAGCACTTACTATTATCTGTTCGACGAACAGGTAGGTTTCCTCACGATGTTTACCCCCACCGTATAATTCGATGTATTTCGTAAATGTGTTTTTTTTATTTAACTATTTAGCGTTATTTAACTACGCTGATATAACTATAAAAGCAGGAACAGGTCAACTTTGCTACGTTACTTAATTTCAATATCACTGAAATATTTCAAGAATCATCCTCGATAATAAATCATACTGAACGTTTCATTTCACTATTATTTAAATAAAAAGCCACAGTGACATTTGCATAGGCAAGCAACATAATAAATTATAATTAAGATTCGTAAGCCATGCGCCTTTCGGTGTAATTTTGCGTAAAACGAAACGCGAGTCCATTGCGACCTCCTTTTGTGACGTTTAAAATATCATTCCTTAATGAGGGTAGATGCAAATAAATCTTTCATTACTCATTCTGCGCTGCCATATTGTTTTGTTGTGTCGCGAGTTAGTTGAATACTTTATTTCTGCTTATTTACTATATAACTTTCGTGTCAGTTATTTGTGGTATATTTTATTTTATTACAAGTTTGTTTGATAGAATCTCTAAACGTTAAATATGTGTATTAACAAAATTAATAATAGTGTTTGGAAACATAATGAAATATAAACTTGAGGTAAGTTTTTAAACCAATATTCTTAATGTACAAGTAAATAATGATTGTTGCGCGTATATGCACTCACAGATATACAAACACGTTCATTATACATACACTTCCTTTAATCCCTTTCGGGGTGGACAGAATCTTGTAGATATAGGACCTTGGATGTATGACGTGTATTATAATATCATCATGGTCACTATAAACAAAACTATTGAGGTTTCTGATGACATCGATATAGAATATTAGTGACGGGTAGCTCTTAGCCACAAAGTGCTATATGCTAATCATAGTGATGCTATCACAACCCTAATGAAGAGTGTTAAAGTTAATTGATTGCATATTATATCTCTGAAGTTCTGGTAAACCCCAAACACACAATAGTCATTAGTGTATGGATATAACATATTATTCGTTTAAAGAGTAGGTGGTAGATATTAAGTAGATCTTTACTAAGAACAGCTGGATACTATCTCTGAACTCACTTGAATAATCTACTATGCTTATATCCCATTAAAATTAGACTTGAAAATTGTCGCAATTTATATATACATACAGATTTCAACCATCTCCCTACAAAAGGGTACGCAACGATCAAAGATACTCTATTTTCTGATCCAGTCACTTTCGTTTTATTAATATATACCTCTCATACATATTTGGCTATCATAGCTACTTTTAAGTCACCTTTTTTCGAACGTCGCAATTTGCTAAGATTTATTTATAATGGCTAGTTAGAGGACTTATTATAAAAGGGAGCATAAAAAACACCTTATATATCATCGATAATGTATGTATATGTAAATGGATGTCAATGAAGTGAAAGTGGTTTGTCAAGAAAGACAAAATTGGGGAAACCGTAGCGTATCCTTTTATAGAAGCACGGTCTTGATGTACTCATATATTGTATATGTATGTATTCTATATATGTGTGTTTTCTCAATATATGTATATGCATTCTAAGTGTGTACAGATTGGAACCTTACACATATGGGTTATAATGTATCGAGCAACTACGGGTAGGCCGTTTTATGGGCACAAAAGTGAATGAGTTTCTGTGAACACGACTTTCCTTTTTGCTAAGCCGGGCCAAGGACAGAACCGGCTCGTCCTATACGTGCCTATTGTGAGAAAGCGTGACTATTGTATGATTGGAGCAGTCAAGACTTAGACTATTGTGTACCACTATGTAACGTCACGCAAGGTATGGAGGTATGGACAAGCAAGGTATATAAAAGATTGAACTTCGAAGATTGTTTGTGATATTTACGTTCTCTGAAAGGCAAAATATTAATGACCAACATAATATTAACATATTAAGTTGGTCATTAATATTTAATACTATTTAGGATCAAACTAAATTTCTTAATAATTTATTTTATTTATCATCATAGACTTAATTATAGTTATTTATTATTATATTGTTTACCACTAGGTAACGTCACGCCAGGTGTGGAGTTATGCACTTATGTCAAGCAAGGTATGGCAGAGAATGAACTTCGACGATTGCTTGTGATATTTGCGATCTGTAATAGGTACTGAGTGTGATTTGTATGTACCTCATTATACTAAGAAAGTTCACGAAAGTATTTACTTACGTATTTATATTAGTCATAAATAATTAATATTATTGTTGATCAAACTTAATTTCTTAATACAAAACAAAAGACAAACGCATTGACGACCATTAAGCCATGCGGGTAGTCAGGTTTAGGTATCCATCCAGGTAGGTTCAGTAAGTGATTTTTAATAATTTATTTTTATGTATCATCACAGACTTAATTAAAGTTTGAATCTGCAATGGTCCCTAATAAATAATTTATTAAGAACCTTGCGTGACATAATATTGGAAACATTAATTATCTATCTCCTCGGTATCTTATTCCATATAAATATTGTATACATATACCATATAAATAATGTATATGTGTATGTATTAGCATATTTCAATCCCATCATCAACCTATTTGTCTCCTACAACCAGACATGCTGAAAGGCAGCTAATTAGCATTCCATTTACATCCCATACTAACCCATACCCCAAACAGATGTTACGATAAGGTTTTGTCACGTATTTTCCCCCACGTGTTCTCATTAATGAATCACAGACACTGCAAACAGGTCAACAGATCAATTAGGCTCTATAAGCCTTCCCTTTGATATTGCTTAACCGCTGACATTGTTTGTTAGGTGTTAGCTTTGACACTAGACTTAGGTTTAAAGTAAATAGATAAACGCTTTTTTAGTCCCTTCTTATTTCGTAATACATACGTATAACTTGGATATACCTATATGGTAAAAGCGTCAGGAGATATCATGAAATTATTATTTGGAGGGAGCTTGAAGTGTGTGAGTTATTGTTCGTGCATAATCGTAACGTATTGAATGGATTAATCGATAATAGTTTTAAGTATCGAGTTTTGGTCCAGTCCTTTATTTAACATTTCAGTTTTCATATTTTAATAGTAAGTGCTGGCTATATCGGCTATATTATCAAGTTTATCGAACAATTAACCAAATCACACGTTAATTTCTCTTACGTTAATAACATTCACTAAAATAAATATACTCCAAATAAAACACCTGTACAATATTTTCTTTTTAGAACCGTTTGCATCAAGTGCCCTCTAGTGTTTTGCTGCGAAAATTGTCGTTGGAACCACGAGAAGAAAGTTCACGGCCTAACCTACAACTGCTGTTTATGTCGCCACCAGCGCCACCTGTTCCAACCCCAAGACTTCGAGAACCAAGATTTCATCACCCACATCGTTTTAAGAACACCTACCTTTGCACTGCAGTAAATGTAGCAGACTGTTCGATAAAATAGAAGATTTTACCAACATGGACAAATGCAGCAGTCTGTCAGAACTAATTGAAAATGAAGACATACGTACACCAAACTTGAATGACACAGAGGCCAAGTTTGAAGCTATTTATGAAGAAGATGACGTCAAAAAGGTAGTTGATTTTGAAGAAGTCTTCGAAAAGGCTTGCAAAACTGCGATAGTGACACCAGTAGTAAGAAACAATAACTTAGTCGATTACGAATCGTCGAGTGAAAATGAGGATAGTAATCTTCTGTCCACACCTCATCCTTCTCTTGTGCCGAAAACACCGAAACTTAAACGAGCAGCCACTCCTCACGCGAAGAAGTTGATGAATCTCATGAGACAGAAAGTGATGGAAGAACTAGAACTTTGTGAACAAGACGAAGAGGTTAAAGAAGTGGAGATAGTTACACCAGATGTCACCCCTAATAGAAGTGAAGCTGGACCAGGTATACGCTCTTTATTTATTTACGCTCATTACATTTAAAATAAAATAAAAAAATCCTTTTATTCACACTAGACGCAGTAACACAAAAAGACACAAGTAGATACAAATAGAGAAAAGAATTAATATATAATAATTTACATTTATGGAACCAAGCGCACATGGCAACCCCGCGCAAGTGTGAATAGGATTTGTCTCAGCTAATGTTGATTGTGTGAAATTCACACTGCCAACGCTGATATTCCGACAAACCCTTAAGTACGTACCACATTTACACATTAACAGATACAGAGAAAATTGTACAATAACCCTACTTGTCCCGTTTAGGGATTACCTCCAGCAGATCGAAGGGATGGATAGCTGATAAATATAAAGTATAACACAGTATTTATACTATGAGTAATTAAGGATCCTACTATTGAATACAATAAATAAGATAAAAATTATGAGGAAGTACAAAAATGTATAAGATGTTGTCAAGATACACTTAATACATACTTATTATAACAAGATACATACACATACACACAGAACGTTTCTATCAAGTCTATTTCTGCTTGCAATGAATCAATTAGATCATAACAATTACAAGCTCCAATTACTTTTACAATTTCGATATTTAGCAATCAATCTTCAATTCTTCTTCTTATTCCATTTTCTTTTCTAATTCAGTTTCATAATTTGTATTCCAATCTCTTGATAAATTTTGTTTTTGTTTTATTCTAGAGCCTCCCATAAACATGACCACTCCAACTTACTACAACAGATGTCTTAAGCTAGCCCAAATAGTCACTACTAGCACCCCAACCCATCCAATCAAGGGAGCCTGGTCCATATTCCCTGAACAAGGTGGGGACTCACCTTTGTCTGAAATCGAGGGTATCAATGGGGAAAGTCCTGCTCAGAGCATTGATCAAGAGGTAAGAAACCTAAGTACAGACATAACATAAATGACGCCATCCTCCTTGCAAAAGATTAAGCAGGTGAAAAATCCCTATTTTTTCCCGATCCTAGAAAACCACATTTACTTCATTGATATATATGACGCTTTCGGAGGCTAAATGTAGGTTGAACGCCTTTTTGCAGTATATGACTATTTACAAATAATATAAGAAGTACAAACAAGATTTTCTATAAATATCTAAAAGATTAACTTTGAGCAGAATATCAATCATGTGTTGTTTTTTTAACTTACATACATTTAATAACAGTTATATTTTTATAGTTTTAAACGTCGGGTTAATAAAAGGTAATTTTATTATATATAAACTTACGTGATTAGTCTCGTTAATTATTAATCATGAGTTATACTCGTATTTTTATTTCAATAAACAAACTATTACAAACTAATAAATACTAACCAACATTTATAGTAGACTAAAATTTAACTAACTTTCACATATCAAACAACTACATAAAATATCATTTTACACAATAAAAATATATTTATTAAATATACAAAAGAGTTGTTTAGTTAGCTAGGTTGCATACATTAACAATCACAAATATGCCATCCTTCAATAGTAAAATTCTAAACACATATTTTTGTGAAAACAATTTCAGAGCTCTAAGGTTTCAACGTCACCCATAGACGATTCTGAGAGCCACCCTAAGCTCAAAAGCATCATCATAAAAGGAGGCAGACCAAAACTTGGCAGCCAGGACAGTTCCGAAAAACAGGTGACATTCCAAGACACCGACAACAATTCCGATGGCTCACTAAAGATTAAAAAGGTCAAATTTGCTGAAGATACTGTATTCGAGACCGAAAAACCACTCAAAAGAGGTATATATATTGTTATGTTTAAATATAAATAAATAAATTTCATTACAATTATTTTATCATAAGAAAATAAATTTGTTTCCAGTTTTCCGTAAACCAAAACGAATGCTGACACCGGGGCCTCAGCGGCAGCGATTCTGTACCAATCCCAGATTCCAGGCCTTGATAAATCGATTCGAGAACCAACACAGTGGCCTCACTATGGCCAGAACCCCAGTCAACCCTATACGCGACAGAGAAATCAGTCAGGAAAACACACCACCAGTAGCAGAGCCAGGAAATATACAAGCTCGGGCCATTAACTTCAAAGACGAGAGCCCTGTAGTAGCTGATGAAAAATCCGCCATAGAATCGTTCAAAAGCTGCATCGAAACTCCTGAAACTGCTCGACGCAATCCAGTAGAATCTGCCTTCACTGCCCTCACAGCTAACATAGCAGGTTCATTAGAACAATGCCTGGCCTCAGCCTTGAAACCGAATGAAGAGGAAACCGAAATCCAATTTAAGTTTGTGATAACAAAACGGAAAGTGACCGTCAACAAAGCACAAGAGGGCGCTAGTGAAAAACAATTGATTCAATGAAGGAAAATATTTGGGCTACAGTCGCCCGTGCCGTGAAGAATGTGCTCTGGGGAGCAAACGCACCAACTTTGGGTATGTAACGTCAACTATTTTGGGAGCTAAACAGTCTTTGACCTTCCTTTAAAATTCCGAAACGGAATAAAATGCTAAGCATCCAAGACCTTTGAACCTTTGGGAGCGAATCGTTTGCCTTGTGTAATCACTTGATAGACATGGATGTTTGAATTAAGTAGGCTGTAGTTATATGATATTTTAACACGTAGTGTGTTATGTGATAAATAGTCAAATTTAAGTTTTACAAATTGATATAATATAATTCATTATAATTAAGAAAATGGTTAGGTTAAGGGTTCGATAATTTATGGCTATAACAAAGTAATGATTAACAATCTTTAAAGAAATACTATACATGCTTATTACAACTAAGCTTGCACTAACTACACAGGGTTTTGCTGTTCATTTGAGGTTTATACAAATTAATGTATATGGAATAGTAGGTGAATGTCATAATTTTTCATAGAAAAATTAACTTTGTCTCTCTTAGAAGGGTAAACACATAATAAATCGGTAGATTTTTAAGTTTTCAACAAAACCTATATTGAATAAATATAACTAATGCTTCAAAAATTTCCTTGCCCTGCTTTATAGATTATTTGGCTTCATTGCTCTTTAAAGGCTTAGAGATTACTACTCTTTGCTTTTCTCCATGCA
>JAMBLF010001590.1:0-60674 GCA_030578115.1 Leucoptera coffeella
TTAATTGTGTCGTGGTACTTATAAACCTAAATATTCACGTATACCATAAAGAATACAATGTATTAATAATTTTAAGGTCTATTAAATAAATTTGTTTTCAACATCATTTTATGGGAAGTTATTACGAGGTTAAGAATAAATGTTATTCACTAGAGGTTAAGCCAGCAACCTGCTACCAATATTCCTTATTAATTTTCCATCACAGCCCCGAAAACTATACTAAAGGTATAGAGAAAATTTGGAATATCCGAGGTTTTGTCCATATACAGGAGCATTAATAAAGTTGGAAAGTATATATTAAGTTTCATATGTCTCTATCATATAAATCAATACCTACATATCAGTTACCTTAACCCTATATCTATATACTCTGCATACACACTCGTCACTCTTACGTTAGAGCTAGCAGTCATAAAGTGAGGAACGGTTACTCGACTGGCATATTATTGTACTATGAGTATGTAAACGGTCATTGACACGGATGATTGACCAAAATTTGACCTTGTTTGCTGCGTGATGCGATTTACGTACCTACTTGCCAACAACTGAGTGCCTAAAGGCTGTCACGGAATTTTGTAGAGTTTATTTAGTGTATGTTTAACTAGCGGCCGAATGGACAGCACCTTTATTTTTTATATAGGTATTATAACTGACAGTAATTTTATTATTTATCTGATTTGTCGATAAACAGCAAAACAGTTTTTACTTATAAGTGAACATTTGAAGGAATATATCTTATGAAGCTGATTAATATGTATGTCAGTATAATATACAATTTTTTTCCGGATCAAGGATACGTTTTATAATAATATTATTTTTCCTTAAATTTCTCTTAACACTAGAGAAATATTTGGAATATAAACAAGGTCAGAATGACAGTTATAATACGATGAGAATTTATAAAATACACAAATACGAATACGCATTTCACTTAATAACTAACTAAATTATGTTTTAGCCGGAAACAGCCTACTTTTGATCCCATTTTGAGTAGATAACAAGATATTTTTACTATTCACGAATTAAAATAATCATCTCAACGGCGAAAAGGAATGTACATTTGAATCACAGTCGTCTCCTTACAAAGGTAGGTCTGTAGAAATGGTTTTCCAATTTCATTTCGGAAACAACTAGGCAAATATTTAATTTATTATTTATTTTTCTTACACAGTGATGATCTATATAATCGTAACGATGCTATGCTACTTGTACAGAGACTTATTAAGAAAAAAATCGCAACAACAATAAAATTCATATCAACTAGGCGGGAACTGGTGTCTGAACTAGGACTATCTGTATCTTAAAGTACCTACCCCTTTACAGTCAAGTTTAGTTAGGTAATACAGAAATTCTTAAAAAGGGATAAAATAAGACAAAATAAGTAACCAACGTAGTATTATAAAATGTATTATTATTGAATGTTAGGCAAAAAATAAGACAAATGTCAACGAAGCATTATAAGATATATTATAATAAAATATTAGTATGTAAGGTATGTAACACGCCGTATGTCAATTAGAATGTCTACCTACATCGTTATCATCCTGAGAACAATACAAGTGACTTTATAATGTAAAAAAGCTTAATAAAAAGAAACTAGTCTCTAACAATGCTCGAGTGTGAGTGAGATAATTCAGGTAGGCTTTAATAAGGAATTTTCCATTGAAACGCCACTTTCGACTCAATTATAAAAGATGTAGCAAAGTGCTTTTTACTTTTAGTCAAATTTGGATATTAGATAAATCCTGGACTGAGTAAGTCCATTAAAATTTGCCTGAGAATCTCACGAATCGTAATTATTTAATTGAAATTTCTAGTGTAAAAAGGAGCTTTTTAATGAGTAAGACATTTGATTTATATTGCTACTGCAGCTAATGGTGGTTTTTGTATTATTATAAAATGTTGTGCTTTGAATTACATTTTTTTATTTAGGTTTCGTATAATGTTTTACACTACATATTATCCTCCAAAACAAAGGTTTGGTACTGTTAGGAAGTTAAAGTTATGAATAGAATTCCGTATCGTATTAGATCTACGAACAGAAAATTGAAAACCGTACAAGAAAAACATTTCACTAAAGTACACCTATTGCCCCCTATATAAAACAGGCAGAACTATTACGCAACGCAAAAGAAAACACCCTTACCACATGTGTGAGAAAAGCGAAGAAAAAGTTTCACTTGGAGTGTATATGAGAGGGCTCTAATTGCACGCGTCGAGAGGGAAACTTCGGCCTGAATTACTAGCGACATCTTTTGTTGGGCGATTAACATTAGAAAAAATAATGTCTTTGATTATTTAGACATTTTCTATACCAGTACATATTATTTTAGTTTAATGTACCAATGTTATAAAATGTTTCAGTAATTGATTGATTAGGATTTAAGAATATTATTTAATAAGGCTTCAGTTTCCAATTATGAAAATGCCCACACATGGATTCGTCTCAGTTTCTGTATAATACTTAGCGATACATGATATTATTTCACTAAATATGTTAGGGAGCGTTATTAAATACAATATTTATTGAAAACTTTTCTAACACAACCTATAGGACGTTCATTAAAAAATTATAATTTGGAACATACGTATTTAGTAAACCTCTTGAAATTGAATAATAAGTAGAAATCGTTTCAAAAATCTTCAAAAAACCCTAAGCATCATGCCAAGGGTGAAAAACTTAATATAATATATCATAAAAATCGATTGGTTAACTCTTTCTACCCTTATTGCTATAATGATTGAACATTCTCGTTATCAGGACATTTTGTTAACACGCTCTCATTTTATTTCCTATAGGGTGGGTAGAGAACGTGTGTAAACTTTAATTTAAAATTAAGTCACATTAAATCAGATAAAAAAGAAAGCATTAATTTTGGGTTTCTATTGGTTACATTTATTTTTGATTATTATATAACTGATATTCATTTCTCATAGATAACATCAAGTATAGAAACCATGAAATGAAAAAGAGACACGTATAAAAAGAAATATATTTGAAAAGAATAGTATTTATGTCTTTAATTTTAAATAACCTCCAAATGAGAGAACAATTTTATAAAATTTTACTTAACAGTGAAAATCGACTCAGAATAGTGACATATTTAACTTCTCATTACACACTTTTTTATGTCGCTCGGCGCTCAGTGTTATGCCCTTGTTCTGATCAAAATAGAAACACCCCTTTTCACGTCACTCGCTAACGACAATCTGAAGAAATCAATACTGCCACTATATCGATGCAAAATTTGTGGAACTCCCAAGTCTCAGTAGTTAGGCCTTAGCCGCTAGGACATAAAGCAGCTTTTTCAAGGAAAAATGTAGAGGTTGATGTCAGCTTATGAATGTGTGAGTGCTGTGACTCAAATAAAGCTCAAATAATATGCAAACTTCGAAGTGTGAGCGACGACTTGGTAGGGTGACTATGAGATGTAAAAAAGTGTTGTAAGTTTTTGTGTTTGTTATGTTGTGGTGCAACTAATGTCATAATAACTTTTACTTGTATGCTTTGCTAATGCCACCACAATTAGTTTTATATAGGTAAAAGGGGCCAAAGAAATTCGAGGTTTTTTCTTACTACAAGGACTAAAAGAGTATATAAAATTAAATGTTTCCCAAATATTTACAATTTTCTTCAAGAATTTTCATATTTAAGTGCGAAGAATAATCATGCACTTACTATAATACCTTATTATTGATCCTATTGAAAGATACTCATACAGCACATTTAGAATAAATTTATTCGTAAATAGAGGATTCCTTAGTTTCAAAAATATAATTCCTAACCAAACCATACTCACCCTACAGATTGGTAAAAAGAAAACGTATTAACACATACGGAATGACACACATGCAACTCACGAGCTGCACACATCGCCTACATCCACCCTTTCTTCAAGGACCCCCTTTACCAGTCTGGCTTTTTGATAAGGAAATTTCGAGAAAAACTAAGTAAACATTACAATACGCACTGAGTGGTTGAAAGAAAAGTTTTCCAGTATTTGTTCCTCGCAGCTGTCTGTCACTTCACTCTCTGCTTTTCAGCCCTTTGACATATTTGGTTTGTCATCTTGGAGAGTTATTTCACAGGAAAGGGGTAAATTAGTTATGTTTTTTTACGTTAGGGTTTTTGCTTGCGTAAACGGTGTGCTTGTTTGCAAAGATGGTATGTAAAGTATACAGACCTCTTTCTATTTTTTGTGCTATTTTATGCTTTATGTGCGTGGGGGTTAAATTTCGACTACGACTAAGCATTTAAATCATATAATAAAATTTTTCTTAATTACATTTTCAATAGAATAGTTAACTGCCTTAGCGAGATTACACCTTTTATTTACACGCAAATCACCCAGTAAAAATATATCTAAATTAGGTTAAACAAAAAATCGTGTGAAGTTCAAAAGATAAAAACAAATTCATCAGTAAAATTGCAGCAAAGGGCAGATTTTCTTTTATTCCTTTTAGAGCGGAGGACGATCCGGGCTCAGTTTCTCCATTATAATCAGGCTCCCTCGCTAATTAAAATGCTTTTAATTGCTTGAAACAACCACCTGTTGCTATAACCTTCTCTCGCTTTAATTGATGTCTCTTTTCCTCGGAGGCTTTCAACCGGCCCGTATCTGAATGGCCTAGCGACCAGTAGGTATTATATTGGTATTGTTAATGTTTCACACCATCAAGTGTGTTGTTTTTTCATTAGATATTCTCATAATAGTAAGTGCTTGTGTTTGTAAATAATGAAGAAAATTGTACAACCACTTAAATATATCATTATTATCGTAAATTGCTCTTCCGTCGGGCGTCAAGTCGAAATTATCAGGCCATTATCAAACGGAACCCTTTCTTTAATTACATTTTCGTAATATTTGTTTGTTTGTTCCACCCGAATCATTATTTTAATAGGGGCGGCAAAGGGTACAATTTTTCGTCTAGGAGTTATTAGAAGCAATTTTCTGTTTTCCAAATTATCGAGGCACGTATCAGAAGTTTTTGTTTTAGGAAACAAAACTTGTAATCGTATACAAGATCTAATCAACTTTATAACGCTGTGTCACATTTATTTTCTTGTATTGTTTTAAGGCCTTTAGAATATGATTAACTTTATGAAGTAATAATTGATACCTCTATAGAAAATTAAAGTAACATGCACTTTTGTTCAGAAAAATAACATTATTTACTATTTATCTCTTTTGATTAAGCTTAACATACGAAGACCAAGAGGCATGTGAAGATAGAAGAGATGACCGAATTATTGCAACGAAAACTGGAATTCCTTCGCTAATGGTTACTAATGTAAGTAGACAATACACATCGCTTATAAAATCACATTTTCGTATTCGGACCCAGGGACCTCATAATCAGAAACAAACAGATGAAGAATTGACAAGAGACAAAAAAGTGGTAGAGTTATTCGCGACGCACTCTGAAAAAAGTAGTCGAGAGGCGCATTATTTAAAATTGATTCGCCGCGGCTGCGAGATGATCGCAGCTACATTTATTATCGAGTCTTGTTATGCCAAAATAAAATAAAAGTGTTTATTAGTATTTGCAGAGATGCAAGTCCGACTGGCCATTGTTTCGGCTTGCCATCAATCAAGGAGCCGGGGCTGGGGGACGTCTAACGGTTATTGAAATGAGAGGAGGGCCTCGCTTTTTCCAAATTTAAATTTTGATAAGGCAACCGGTCCTATTTTGCTGCAGATCCTCTGGTCGCCGATGGGGTGCTTTTTTCTTTGTTCCCGTTCCGCGACGCTCGTTCCTTTCGTTGTCAACTCATAAATTACGGTATTTTCGCAAGACTCACTCATTATTTGGTCGTGGAATACGAAGTTTAAGTTTCCCCGGCTAAGCTTTTGGGTATTGGTTTTTCTATAGTTGTTCATGTGGAGTTATATAGTTTATTGAAATGTCTTATGGTAAAAATGCATATATCTATAAAGTATGAGTTTGTAAATGGATTTAAACGATACGAAAATGGATTTCAAAGAACGGGAAGTAATCAGGCAATAGGTAAAAAAGGTTATAAATCTATCTTCTAAATTCATACCTACTAAGTAAGTATGCTGTTCTTAAATATAAAAAGTAAAATGCATTTTGTCATTCTTTTAGTAAGTGCATTCTACTCGTAATCCTTATATGTCTTCCAAACTTTTAATTATAAGAGTTAAATCCCATTCGTTTCGATGTCTCAGCATCCGATTGCAAATGTGAGTCAGAAAAACAAAGAAACAGGCAGAAGAAACTTTGTGCTCATCCCGTTACTGTTAAGGCGTCTCCAAACAATCCAAAATATCTCATGTTATCTCTTTTTTGTACTATCAAACACTGCTGCCCGAATTCATTATTCAGAATTACAAATGATACATTAACATATCGGAAATCTCACATGAGACTTTTTGCTTTTCATTTAATTTGAGTCTCGTTTACGACTATAAATTCGAGGGCAACGCGATTTTAAATCCCGCATGTTTATCATATATTTTCCAAACACGTGACTTTATCCCGTCGTAGTGCTTAAGATACCAAAATTTTCCACTAAATTACAAAAACCTAATTTATACTTTGAAATGAATGACGTCCGTATAATACAGATATGAAATCCAAATCAATATTAAGCATTCATATAGTAAAGCAGTCTGACTTCCAAAACGGTAACTCAACGCAAGCTGTGAAAAATGAACAGATAAGTAAACATGCATGATTATAATAATGAAAAACAATTGGCAGTCCTCAAATTTTCTTATAAAAAGAAACAGTCCTACATTATACGCCATAAAAACGGTGGAACGCATTCTTGAACTCAATAAAACTGTGACTTTATATCTCGTATTTAGACACGCGAGCCTTGTCGAGTGATAACAAAACCTGAGGCGCAACCTCCACCGATATATGTAGAATATAAACCGGAAATTACTCTGGCCATTCACAAAAAGTGACGCACACGAGTGATACGGTGTTTATACATGTTCTGGTCAATCGACACACACGGCCGCACGTTCATTCATACCTCTGGCGTAGCCCACATTTTTAACACGTAATGTGGAATGTCTCTACGATATACAAACTGGTATTTTGTGAAATAAGGGGATATTATGAGAGAGTGTGAAAGCATTATTTATTTTTGTGAATCTTTTGAATTGACGTTATGAAATGTTGCAGGGTTGCATTATTTTATTTGGAATGTCAATTTATTTCATCATAATTGTTTATTTGCGCTTCTACTGTACACTAGTTAATATTTAATTAATTTAATAAATCATAATTTATTTAACAAATCTGAGCCCATCCAAGCTGTAAATCTAAAGGGTAAATTTTAACTGATATACCTACACAGAATTTTTATATCAAAAAATTATGGATTATTAAATAGTCACTATATGCAGCGGATATACACGTATAAATAAAATGTAATAGGGCACTGAGTTTCCGTAACTGAACTGTAATGAAATAAATAAAACGTATTCATTTAATCATTCTCTAAATAGTTGTTAGACAACTTTTTTTAAGCCTTATAAAATATGCGTGATACTTGTCATTATTTAAAACCTATCACAACATTATGAATGACTCTAGGAGAGAAGTATCCAAACATTCTAAATTAATTTGAATCTTTATCGATATTTATGTCAAATTTGTACGTGTTTAAAAAGACGGTGATTAAGAATTATGTGTTTGGATAACTGTGCCTTAAATAGGCATATTTATATCTTTAAATCTGTGACATTAATGCTTTTTTATTTGACCCAAGACACGACTTGGGTTTTATTCATTTCAATCGGAACTTTAATTAATGTATCCTGTTCTAATATAACAAGTTTTTCTTAATTTTATTGAGCCATACCTCAAACTACAACATATAAGAGAGTGACTCATTGAACTTCGGACCAATACTGTCATAAAACGGAGATGTGATGTGTATTGCCTTTATGGTTCTGTTCCATTTTATCAGGGGAGTATTCTTTACTGTTTTTATCTATCAACGATCACGCTTGAAATACCTGTCTTTTAAAAATAAGAAACTTATTTTCTTGAGTTTTATACGAAGTGAAATCTTTACAGGCTTTCAATTTGGTAAAATATAGAATTTCTTACTACTTCATATAGGTACTCTAAAATTAGGGATATATACATACAAACCTCTGATTAACATGACTGTCCAGATTAAGATGAAAATAGGAGTACATACATATATAAACTAATTATATACTTTTAACCTATATAATTTTCCATAGCTTTGGAGTTTTATAAAAGGTTTAAATCAGTTAAGTACTAGTAGAATCACAAGTACATTTAAACTAGCTACTTACTAATTGTAGTTGTTATCTATGAGTCTGTTACTTGGTGGAAACATCACAAACACAGAAAATACTATAGTACACTAGCATAGTATACTTTTTTACGCGATTCAAAAACGATCTAAATGCTAGCTTCTCTCTTTGCAATTGAATTAAAAACTTACGCTTTAATTTCAGTCTCATCCCGGCATTTATCAGAATAGGGTAACCGATATCTGGTGTCACTGTCAGAAACTAATCTACGTCATACGTGTTAATTAATTCCAAGTGTAGGCGGTAACCGTCATTGATAGCTCAATGCGGTGGGTCTGAGACATAAATAAAGAGTAATGGTATAGATCCAGTAATGACGCGATTGTGACACGTTTTGGCTGATATTGAAAAAGGTTTAACGAATTCCTAATATACCTACTTAGTGGCAATTTATAGGTGTCATATACGACATTTCCTCTATGACTGGATGAGTAAAAAGATATTCAATAAATCACGCTACAAAGGCTGATTTAAATTCTAGATATTAGACTCTAACGATCTATTTTACATGTGACGAATGTGAATATAATTATCTTAAAAGATGGCTTTAGAAAACCGAGAAAGGAACAATCATTCGTTTGAATCTTTTAATATTGTAGCAAAATTTTCCATGAAAACACTTTTCGTAATGCAGTCATAACTTTACTTATGATTAATCATTCTCAAAATTCAATTACCAAACAAAGTATCAAGGGCCCGAATCTTCTAGTGCTTTTTGCAAAATCGTAGTTCAATATTACTTCAATAACAGTGCGAAGTTCTTCGTGGAATAGTAAAAGAGACTAATTTCGCCATTTTTAAGGCCCTAGACTTGGTCCTGGTTTTTCTTCACGATATAATGAATAGTTCTACATGAACATACCTCTATATACTATAAATATACTAGTAAGAATCAGTATAATCTTAGCAATGCAGTCGGTTTGTTGTTATAAATCGATAGGGAAAGGCGAGCGTCCCCACGTGCGAACATGTCGGCTATGTTGATTGTAATTTGTAGTGCGCGAGCGCTGGCCCCGAGCCTTATTCTGGGGAATGCTGCGTTTGAAAGCTTAAGTTTATGTTATGGTTAAATGATGCTTTTAGGAAACAAATACGCAGGTATACAAAAAAAACTCGTGGAGTTCTATATTTTTTCTGTGGAATTACATTCATATACGAGTATATCACTAATACTTTTTTTTTAACGTAACATGTGTTTTGTTTCATGTAAGTTGTAAAGTTACATTTCTTTTTTGTCTATTATTTTGATAGTACACAGTGCCCGCAATAACGCAAGTAATATTCTAGCAACCTTAAGAAGGTTACTGGCGAAACGGTGGATAAATTATATAAGATTCGCATAGACGAAACCGATAATTATGTAATTCAAATGTAGAGCTTCTTTAATAATATTAAAATTTCATAATATTTTAAATGAAACTAAAAGAAATTGACCAAGATAGAATTGCGATTAATTTAAGAAATAGGCTTGATGTCTAGACCCGATTCGCACCAGAATAGTACTTTAGCTTTTGTCGCAGTTGTACTGAAGGAGAGCGATCGAGTAATTTATAACTTGCCTACAGCGTGTACTATTCACGGATTAGTCCATCAGGACGCGGTTTATGCCTGTGTAATGTTGCAAATTATTGCATCGGCCTAATTGGAACACGTGAGAGATTTCAATTAACTGTTCGGCACTTCTGAAATCCAGCAATTATTTTTTAACAAGCCGATCTGGTGTTCTCTTTTTCTGTGCCATTGGGTATTTATATTTTAGTTTTTATCTACTGACTTTATATAGATGACTGTTTTCGTTTGACTGGTTTTGGAGGAAGAGATTTCAATAAGAATGAAATTGAACAATGACAATTGATTCTGCCAAAACGTTAGATAAATAACTGATTATATTCATGTCTATGGTTATTGTTTACATAAAAAGAATAAAACATTTATGTATTTATAAACTTGACTGCGCAAGTAGTTTATTGGTTACACAATTATTGGTTGCTACCAGAAGTGTAAACATATTTTTTAATCCAGGACTTTCAAATCCACTAGACCACAAACGGTTTATCGATTGAATTTATCGGAAAATAATCCATAAAGGGTTCAGGATCTACGACAACAGTATGCGCCTACGCACGTAAGCCACCGCCGGCAAAACACGCATTATTTATGGTAAGAAGCTTTCACAAGGATTACGAAGATGGAATAACAACGCCCGGGAGATAATTTCTACCTTCACACAATCAGCATGATGTGGCTCGGTTATTGACTGTTTGCATTGGCTATGGTAATGTTACGTAATGCGTCTAACTCGCATTCCTAGGGTCCGGTTAATTTATCTATGTAAATACCCTAGGGTATTGCTGAATCATCAGCTTAGATGTACTTCGATTAGTTGTTGATATTGGATGCTACTTTTAAGAAGTTTATAGAAGCTAATTCGATTACATATTTTGATTTGGTATTCATTGATAGCTGAACTTATTTCGATTTTATAATCAGATCTATTGAGCTGTGAGAATTGAAGTAAATTAGATTGCATGTTACCAAATGGAAGTTTAATAGCTCTCTATGAACTACCTACTTTATTTCATAATATGTTAATTTAGGCCCCAAACAAGGTACAGGATCTAAACGAAGTGAACAAATTATTTTCTCGCTGAGCCATCGACGTACACACAGTTTAATGCAATGCTTAAATCACATTTCCTAATCGTTACAAGTCTAACATATCAAGATCCTGTACTTTACAAAACCTCATCTATTTTATCCTAGTACGTAGGTAATGTAACCGTTGATCTGCGGCTCGTTCCATACGTTTATTTATACAGAGATGTTGGTTTGCCTTTGATTGCTTTAGAATTACGACTGCCGACCGTAGTTGATTATAATTGTGCGGACAGATCTGATTCGCGTGTCTAATCCAGACTGTAATGACATTCGCCTACTCCTCAAATGCACTCCGGATGGACGGAAGGTACGTGTGCTCATATCTTCAGGGTAATGTACTGGGTTATGGCGGTGGAGGTGGGTTGGTTTTGAACTAGTGTGCAATATTAGAACATTAATCATTTAAGAGTTTTTTTTCTTTTGATCAGCTATTTGCTTCATTTGGCATGTAGTAATTTTGGAGGTTACTGAAATGCGTTTGTGGGAAAATTATAGTGATAACAACTGTATCATATATTTTCCATGACTATTAATTTATTTTTTATACCATAATTGGTTTTATTGAAATATTACTATTTAATCGTTGTGTAATACCGTACTTGCTATTGCTTTTCTTACAATTTTCTAAGCAGTAAGATCAAAACCACGAATTATTTTTCCATAAAATCGCAATAAAATTCTCATGAGTCATTTTTAATTAATACTGATTCATAGCAATAAAAAGTGGTTCGAAGTTTATAGCTCCAGTGGGTCCGATACCATTGGTTTCGCACTCCTGCGCAGTACTCCGCCTCACTTTCGCACTTAATCGAGAAATATGGCGCGTGCTCTTGAGCCTTTATTTATTGCCCGAGCCTTCGACGTAAGGGATTAAGCCAACGTTTTATATGCATCTCATTAGACAGTTTAAATTGATTAGCTTATTTCTGGAATTCACTAAGCTGTAAGAGCGATGTTTTAAAAGTGCCGTTCGTATAATTCTTTTTGTCTACTGCTGATTTTGTGTAGCTATTGTAATTTAAATTATAGCTCAGTTTATGATACTGATAATGGTGTGAATTGTGATGATTTCTTTATGAATGACATCCCAAAAATTAGGTAAAATATCAATCAGGTATTCATCATTAACAGAAATAATTAGAGCCCCTTATTTAAAAATAAAGCAACATTAATTCAGCGAAAGATAAAGATAAATAAATGAAACACAAATTTAATTTGTCAATGCTGTCCGGAACAAGATTGTAGATTTTAAGGCAGATTTAGAATGAGGTCGCAATTGGATTATTGACCATCGAAAGCGGAAAGGATGGCTCCGTCATTACATTAATTGAGGATTGTGCTTTAGATTAAGTTCCTCGTCTTAACATGTGACGGCAAACAATACGGGTACATCCCGTCGATAAGACAGCACAATTTATTGCGTGCATTTCTTTTGTCAGCTTCGAAATTGTACTTGCATAAGTTAACCGAGATTAAAGTAATCGAACTTATAAATTTTGTCGCCTTACCTTCGAGAGGTGGGACGCGAACTTTGCTCGATTAATGGACAGCATTATCTGATCCAACTGCTTTGCGTTTCTTAGATTGCTAATACATTATATTAAGCACAGCAATAGCGCATTGCATAAAATCTAACTATACAAATTAGAACTTACATTTTGAACCGTAAAACTCCTGAACTTCTGTTGAACGAAAACTAAATTATTCAGTAACTTATTATCGTGTTAATCAATTTCGGTAACGTGATTTTCGATAAGAAATAATTACTCACTCTAACAAGGTAGGCAAAGTATATTACCCTGCTGTTCCTTTGTATTTTATAGTTTATTCGCGAGGTACACCAAAAATTAGGCTTGTTTAAGTGTAGGTAATGACACGGCATAAAATAATGAAGTCTCATAAAGTTATTAGAGTGTGGCCCAAACCTACCTTGTCAGAGCACGGCTTAATCTGCGCCATACAAAGTTTCATGTTAAAGCAACAACAGTTAGAGGCTCTAATTAAAAACCTAAACAGGCAAGCGATGTATGAAATTCCTTATGTCGGCGGTAAACCAATTTAGGACTCAGTTTGGGGCCATGAAACGAGCCTGCTGTTTTCTCATTCGTCGAAAGTTTATACGTATGTGACCAATCGAACAACTTTTTGTAATCTAATTCAAAAAACTTAATCTAAATAAAAACTTTATTTTAATTTTATATTTACGACCCAAACAACTAAGGAAAACTGATTGTATTTTACTTGGTAATTTAAAATACATCTACTTCTATTTATTAAGGTGAGAAATAAACTGTTTACTATCTCCACTTTAGTTTCATTTTATCGATATGATAAATTCAATATCGGACCAAATATTACATTTAGTTGGTATAATTAAATAATACATTAAATTTGTGTTTTCATATTATTTATCTGAAATCTAATTCTCTTATTTCATAGCCCTACTTACTTATTTGTTTTAGTATGTAATTTTGCTGTTGAATGACGACAATGTGTTACTTTTGTCATTTAGCTTTGAATGAAATGCAGTTCACTTTTAAAATTCGGTAGCAGGCAGGAAACTCTTTGAATCATCTTTATTTAGCAGAACAGTTTTTTGAATTTCCGAATTCATTCTGAACTGAAATCCTAAAGTTTATAAAACCACTAAAATGTTTAAGATCCTAATCTTAACACCTAAGTTAAGTACAAACTCTCAAATACTACAAAACTCCTTTATATACGAATTATCATATCTAAAAAACGATATAAAAAAGTAATAGGTTTCTAAGCGTTTATTCTTAAATAATAATGTTCTAAAGGAAAAACAAGAGGGCAATTACAAAGTTGTAAACGCTCCCTTTTCAGCCAATTTGTCGAGTCTGTTAATTTGCAGTGATACCAGCTAATGAAACTCAAAAAGGGGCACCGAGAATTAACAAATGATCACGGGACCAGGCGAAAATATTAATTAATTTTTAACCACTCGCCCCAGAAACCAATGATGTAAACTCAATCAACTTGCTTATAAAATTTTGTATATTTTAGTAGCGTTATGTATGCTTTTCATAGTTTATTACTTAGATTTATTATCCTACGATATTGGCTGGATATTTAAGGCAAGTGAATACTAACAAATGTGTGATTAAAGTGAGTAAACTAAGCCTTCTTATTTCAAAACGTTAAGACATAGATATCGCCATTCGTGTCAATCCATTTCATTTCGTTTCATGTCATAGGTAGTATGCCGATATCACTGTAGTTAAAATTAATTATTATCAACGAGAATTCATCCAATCAAGTCCATCTAAGACTTACATCATTATCAGAGCCGAGTCTATAAAATTCTAAATTTCCATTTAGTGCCCGTTTCTTTTCTACGAAGAAGGATCTGTGGCGACTTTCTTTCTTTTTATTTTTCGCCAACCGACAAAAAGGGGAGGCGACAGGAATGTAAATGATTTTTTCGCGGTTTCATTTGAATTAATTAAAGGTTCTAATGACTTTGAAGTTTTGCATCGCCACTGAGTTGCTCGTAACAATGTTTATGGTAAATAAAACTTGTCAGAGCTTTTTTTCATGTCTGCTCTGCTTTTAAGCGAAGGGTCGCCGGCTTCCAGATTGCGTTTGGATTTATTCGTGTAATTAGTGAAGTTTGTTTCGTTTGGATTACTTAATTTTGTTTTTGTTTCTGCGCCCCGCAAAAAATTGAGGTGGAATTTGGGGGCAACTTTTTGATAAATGGAACGACCGGCATTCAAAGTAGCGTTTGTCGTAATAAAATTTGTCTTAAGGGTAATTAATTATTGGTTAAGATAAGTAGAACAGAATTAAAGAACATGTTTTAATTTTGTGACTTCATGGCTATTAATGTATAAGATAATTGTTATGTATCGTTTTGCAGAATCGACCGTTTATTCATAACACAAACGGTGTTGTATATACACGAAAACATAATATATAACGTACATAATATTTGTAGTAAATGGATAGAATTCTGGAGGTTGCAACCATGTCTTTAAATGTGGATGTTACTTTTATAACAAGATATTATTATCCTTGGTCTGGTTAATTAAAATCATTCCTTTAAAAATGATACCGCGACACCCCTTTTAAACGAAGGAACAGGGATTATTTTTATAAAAGGGTTAACGGATTTACACAAAAAATCCAAGGAACCCTTAATAAAGAAACCCATTTAACGCCAACGCCGCCCGGTGAAATAAAGATTAAAAAGTTTATTTTTTAACACTTTCTGGTGCTAATGAGGAAGCGTTGGAAACAATTTGAGGGATTACACTCTAAAAGCTTCCGTCAGTTCTTTAATTGAGCCTTTTTTGTTGGCCATCTCGTTTGACTTCTTTTGATAGATCGACCGCTTTTGTTTGTGTTTATGAGAAAGTAGCCTGACGTCAACGCCTTACAAATTTCCACCAAGATTTTTTATGAATAATTAACGCAACAACAATGGAACAAAAGAGGGGCGCAAAAAGCATAATCTAATCCCAAGCAAGACATTATAAGAATACCAATGCATGCGCGTAGAATCGATCGTTGCCGTCTTAAATTCCTCACCCTTTTCATGAGGGGTCTCCCTAAAAAAGAAACGAAAGAATAGAAGAGGGAAATAATCTAAATCGTCTCATATCTCCCCCCGCACCCCGCCCCTCGGAGACTCCGTCGCCCTCCTTATTTCGTATGCGAGCTCCTTTGGCAATCATTATAAGGGTATCGATTAGGACCCGCGCCTCCAACCTGCCCGTATCTTCGTGACACACTCGAGCTCCAGATTTGCATATGTGGAAACTATGGGCTCGATTACGGAATTTTTATTCCGGTTCCGTGTAGGTTTCAACGTTGTTTGGTAGGAGAGAATATAGTTACATAAATAACACTTAGAAATCATTTAGTTAGCTAGGACTAACTAAATTTGTTAAAGTTTGTTTTAGATGTTGTTAAAAATGTCCAAACGAAATGATAAAATGCGTCCTTGAAATATTTAACATTACCTAGATGAGCACCAAAATTTTTAGGAGAGTTATCGCTGTTTGTACTAATTAATATTGATCCAAAAAATATATATCTTAATAGGTACATCCTTTACGGCACTCAACAGACCGTTAGTTGTCAGCCATTGAACTAATAAGGTAAATGATAAGGATGATACTTTTCTTTATACATTTATATTACAGTGCTATTCAATGTCCTGCACATATTGGAACAAGTCGATAGATTCAAATGGAAATCATCTTAAGACAAACAGTTCCTATGCAAACATAATATTGCTTATGAAAGTTCAAGTCGAAGGCCTTTTATAGTTTGTTAACGGAGGACGGCCTTTGCATAAGCAAATGCAAATTGTTCGCGTTAAACTATTTCGGAAGGTAAACAGGACGGGGCTCAAGTTGTTGCTTACAATGGTGTGATAAGATTAGATAGAGCCGAAAACTAAATATAAATATGAAAATTTTATATGTCAATGTCATATATTAAGCCTAATTATGATTTCATAAAAGTATTCACTTCGCAATTAGTTGTATACCCAATAAAATTACACAAGTAACTTAAATAAGGCTACAAACATTTTACAACAATGCAAAAATGCAACGCGTGAATGTCATTTTACACTCCAAACATTTTACAACAATCTAATCAACGACAAACTCAATTATTAATATAGTTAGGCCTATCTAAGGCAACACTATCGCACTACGATATTCCTCTGGGCCTACCCCACGTGTTCCGGGGAACGAGATTAAAAATGCTGGGCGGGAGGTCCGTGATCCGCCTCGCGTATAAGACGAGAAATATTCGGATCTCGAGGAAACCTCTTTGGGAATATGTAAATAGGGAAGTAAGGAAATTATGTTTGACTTGAAGAGTGAGGTACTGTCGCTTCTTTATGCTACATAGTGCGGGGAACCACTATATTTGCTATATTGGATTGATCAATGGCGTCTCCTGACGTTTAGGGCTATTTGAGTTGAGACGATAGGTGACGTATAACTTCTTGAGAAACACACCTGTCCTGTTTGTCTAAGTACGTAGAAGAGAGATGGTAATATTGAACGACCTGTCACGATATGTTCAAACTGACTGAAAAGTGTTCTTTGTATGCCCAAATAATTATTTTCATATTGTCGACAAATATGGTTATGTCTGGTACACCCATATTAACTCCACAAAAGTAAGATTTATCTTTATTATGAACACTAAATTATTCCACAAACTAGTCCAAGGAAGAAGCCAAGATAAGTGCTAGCCAGGGTTCAACGGCCTCATTAGAGTGGCCATTGCGTCACAGTGGCTGCAAATACTTCCATTTCTATATTTTAATGACCCCAACCCTTGGTGCAGTAGAATCACTCGTGCAAACAGTATCAAGTTGTCTGCCGAGACTCTCGACACATCTGCGGAGTTTTTCATCTTTTTCAAAACTTCCTTATCGCGTGGGCGGAGAAGATTCGTGCGTGAAACATTTTTGAACTAGTTATAGTTAGGCGACTTGCAACATTTTACTATTTTAATATTTTCCAAGTGTACGTCATGTGCTGCTCTGGGATTTGATTTTACCACCTATAAGAATTCTTTTTCGGAAAGTCGTAAGGGGTAGTTTTAGTTCGTATTGGTAAGTGGGCTTGTAATCTATTTACGATCGTACTTGTAGAAAAGAATTAAGTAACCTAAAGCTGAAAATATTTTAGTACACATAAATTCGTTACGAAAGAAAATGAATCTGGTGAAGACTCAACGGAGTGCACCCTAAATGTGCTCGAAATTTTCCATCGTGAGCCATCTCGAGACAATGGACAAGACGAAGACGGTAAAGAAATAAAAAATAATAATAACCTCAAGTTGAATAATGCTGAAAATCTTTTCACTGAATGGGAAATTATTGTTGTTTTGCAAGCAAATCTCGCCAGAGCAAAATGCCAAGCCATTGTTCAGCGTTATGAGCTTTATTCATTATTAAGATCCCGTACGAGAATGTCGACTTGAAATGTTTCCAAATTGGCTTCTTCGCCTTAATGTTAGACAATGCCAGTTAACAGAGAATAGCATTTTAGGAAGTTTAAAAATGGAAATCTGAACAGCACAACATGTTCAAAGTGCATTCTCGTACTTGAAGCAAAACAGGTACCCTTCATGACTTTGAGAAACTCTTCTAGTTCAATTTAAGTTACTTCTAACCGATAGTTACACATTGAAAACATAGTATAGTTCCAAGCGCACTTGTGTCACCTCCTTGGTCGCTAACGGGCTCAAATAACTCACTCTTAGTATAATTTAAGGCCATTAAAGACATCTGCAGACCCCATCAATGAGCGCTGCTTACTTGGGATGCGTTACTTCACGTCCCTTTCTTTCGTTTTTCTATATGGGGGTGAGGTTTTTGAAGCAAAGGGTGAGCTGTGGGGTGGCCACAGTGTTTATGTCACCCGTGTTCTTGACTCATATACCTCTTTTTATGAAAACTCTGCTGCGAATCGCGAACGTTTTGAATGCATTATGGCACGTTATTGCATAATATGAGCTCGCTCAAGTCTTGTAACATCTTATGAAAATGTGTCAATTCTCGGAAATTTCTCTTTTCTCTCTTAGGAACTTTATAGTCAACAATTGTTATATCTGATATGAAATTATTTTTTTGAACGTCTTAGTTGGTGCTAACTAAGCTACATTCATTGTTTTTATTTTATATATAACAAATTGTAGGTGGTAGCATTTATAAAAGAAAATATGTGACATCTTTGTAGTACATTGCAAATTGTGATATTTTTTTCAATATAGGGACTTATCAAATTGTGGTATTTTTTTTAATATAGGGGAGTTATGAGCTAATATCCTCATATATCCAAAACAGTGTCTCTTAATATCGCCGCGTATCACCCATGCACATGGCGACCCGTGCAAAAACAGTGCCCGGCTTGTTTAATCAAAGCGTTCCTCCTGATTAAAGTTTACCCTCGGTGGTGCCGCCATAAAAACATTATCGTCTCGCGTCCCTCGTCCATAAAAAACATAAAGAACAAATACAATGGTTCAGTGCCTTACCATCACAGACTAGGTTCCTCATAGAAACTATATTGTAGTTGTTATGTTGACTTAAGATACCTGATATAGAATAAGCGAACCTACCAATGGGCGTACTATCTTATGTCTATGATATTCCATACAGTTCATCCATACCATCGTTTGATTTTCTATCCAATGCCTTTTCAAGATTTGGAAGGTACGGTGATGTAAATAATTAAGGTTAAAAAGTAACGAAGCTTAATATGTTGAATATCAAGTCTTTAAAAAGTATTTAAGATCACCTTATGTATATTTATATTTTATCTTTGTCCATGTATTACTGCGAAAAACTGAATTCAAATTAATAAAAGCAGACCTTTTAAGATATTTCTTAATTATGTTCTATACAAACATTTTTTTTGTAAGTATTATTTATTAGACAAATACGAATAAAAATTGTACATTATACAAATAGTTGTAGTTTACTATAGCGTCCGGTCTATTCGGTGAGTGACACCCTCTCTACTCCGATGCAACAGATATCGGCAGTTAGTCGTATTTGACGCTGGACCAAGTCTTCCGATGATTAGATCCGATGGCCAAATGGATACGAGCGTCGTTTTATGGCGATGTACAATTGAAATTCTCGAAAAGCTTGTCTCTATTCTCTTCACACATAATCATTGAGAGGTTTTGTAGCTTATTTGATTGCTTAGTTGTTAAAATCACGGTTGAGATCCGTTAATATCTTGGTGACATTTGAATTTAGTCTCCGGTTTTAAAAATTTATAGATATGCTTAGATTTCCGATGGAATAATGAAATAATGACGTTGTCAAGAAATAGCATGTACGCCCAAAAATGGCAATTAATAATGCTGTAAAGAACTTCTTCTTTAATAACATTACTGGGTAAGTTTGTACCTTCATGAATCTGTTCAAATACATTCATCCTTATTAACAAATATTTTTCTTCTCAACCATCATGGGCAAGTTCAAGCACGCAATTAAAACAATTTCGAATAATATATAGTTTAGAATTCCGAATATACACAAAAATTAAATAATGTTATATTTCGTGCCTTCCTTGCCGGTGGTGCGCCCGCATATCGCAGGCGATTCCGATTCTTTGGCGGCCAAACTCGAGTGAGTAGCCCGGGGAGCAATCTTAAAACCTCTCTCTTCGCCGATATGCTTAATGCACCCCCACAGAAATTATCGATTAGAAGCTTTTTTATGCAAGAGGGAGTCCGCGAGGGGAAAAGCACCCTAGGGCGAGTGGTTGAAACAAAAAAACGTGAGTGAAGAGTGAAATGAAAAAAGTTTTATTTTAAAGTACGATTGCAATGGTCCTCCTCAAGACGCTGCGCCTAAAATCAATAGTCGATCTATCTCAAGCGCTCTGCATCTCCGATTTGAATTTCAATGTGCTGCGGTGCAGTTTTGTTGTTTTCGTTTCGACAGGTCCTTGTGGAAGATGTCGCAATTAGGAAGGTTTGAGGATTCGGAATGAGTCTCCGTGATAGTAATTTTAATATGGATTTTGGTTTAATTAAATGTGAAATATTTAATTGTAAAGTAGGTTATTATTATAATATACTACACAGTCATCGAAAATAATTATCACATCACTATGTCACGATAATTTTAAATGTGGATAACGTAAATATAGCATGTCAGTGAATGAAATGTAAAGCATTGGCTACGACGAAGAAAAATTTTGATACAAACAAACTGCAACAAATGATAAATACAAATTAAAAAACCCTGTTACATTAATAATAACTAAATGGGACTTATACCGTAAGTTTTTTAAACCTACGCTATAAGTCCCTGTTACATTTTAAATGTTTCATTTTTGGTTGATGATTTCAAAATTTTCTTGTGTATTAGCGATTACTAATAATTTATGACTAATACGTAGCACATAACCTATTTTCAACTCAAATCTCGAGTCAGAAGAGAGCCGGTCCTCAGCGGGCTCTCTCATCCCAATTAGGCTGCCCTCGAGTCTCAGCTGCGCACTTTTCTTGATCACTCGAGCGTCATCTTTAAATTTCCGTCGTTAAGATTTAATTTTCATGTGCAGGGGCGGGGGAACAACCTGTCGTGCCAAATATTTTCCTCCGTAGTTTTTTCCCTTCTTAGATGGCACTTACGTCTCCCCTCAATACGCATTTTTTTATCATTAAAACGCGAGTGGGGTCACCGAACCCACCCTGTTCCCCACTCGCGCTGTCATAACACCACTGCACTAGAGACAGATCGGGTTTTCTCGCTCTGTCGCTTTGATTGGTTATTTTGGACAAATTTTGGACTATGATGGATAAATAGCATCAAAACCTATATACCTATAACCTATAAAATCGATTTCGCAATCTTGAATAGTGTCTACACATAGGACTTGTACAAAAAATGTATATTACTGTACCATTAAAAAATTCATTGAAAAGTGCCATGAGGAAGATGTAATAAACGAACAATTACGCCTCGTGCCATAATTCGATTTTAATAGTATCAATTAAAACTGTAAGGTGTTGCGCCGTTCTCCGATATTAAAGGCATAACTGACCGACGTGTGGAGAATGACGCATTTCACTTAAGTACGACCAAGGGTTATTAAGCTATCTAGGCGTTAATTAACGTAACCGCTCGTATAATACGTATCCTAGCGGTTAATTAATTTTTCCCTTTCTTCATTTAACGTTCTTTGTTTCTTTTCCTGTTAATCAATAGCTCAGATTTTATGTACTGGCAAGTGACGAGGGAATAAAAGTTGTTTTGGAAACTCGAGAATCTTCCGGTGAAAGAAACTAGAGTTTAGCAAGAGACTCGACTAAGAAGCGTTAAAACACAAACAAAATTAAGGTAAGTAAAGCTGAAAAGTTGAAGAAACAAAACTCTTATAATCTTGTTAGAGCGCAGACGCTGCGGCTAATCCGGGCCCCATCAGCTAATTAATCCCGTAAGTTTATTTGAGAAAAAGTTTCGACCAATTTCATGGCGGGCGATCGAGGAAACTTCACACTTAGCTCGCTGGGTAAACACTCATGACGTTTCCTAATTAACGAACGCAATTAGTGGCCGGCAGGGAGGGTGATAAGTGGTTGGACGGAAAAAGTTCCCGAGGAAATTCAAGTGATTAACACTGGTGTCGGACGTGCGCCAAGAGATACTCTCGCAATAGCGCCCTCTAGGAGTGATTTGTGTACACTACGGCTTTATAGAATATTTTAAGGTGCCTTTTTTGTGTGTATATATGTAAATTCTTATACGTCTAATGTAATTGTATACAAGATTTTGTAAGATTAATTTGTGTAAGTGTGTATCTTATGAATTGTACAATTTATAAAACTCTTGTCTGATAATTATAAAGACTGTTTCTAAGTTTTAAGTCAAGTGATATCCAATTATCAAATGTCATGTAAATAGAATTGTAATACTGAATGTGAGACAAAAAGGGTCTTAAATCTAATAGTTTTATTGACTCTTCAAATTATTTTTGTGAAAAAAAAATGGCTATGAATATTAATAAATTATAGGCATGAATTTTAATGTTTAATTTTCTCCATGTTACTTTTTATATAGCTACGTAGATACTACTCAAATATTTGCCATAAAAATCATAGCAGTGTCAGTTCCCTTATTAACATTCCGGTAGGCGGGAATCGGATGAGTAATTGCTTTCTTAATTTGGAACATTCGTCTAAGAAATGAGGTTATTTTTCTTCCATTTAAGCACACCTACTTGTGTTTTCAGATCTTCTTTCTATGATATTGAAGATCATACTAGTATTGGTAAATAAAATGCTAAATTGAACTCTTTGGTCGCCACAAAACTCTTTTCTTTTCTTCCCTCTTCCGATTTTAATTTATTCGCTGGAATATAAAAGGATTTTCTAGGAGGTGGTTGCGTCGTTAGCGATATTGTAATTTCATTATTTGTATTTTTCCGAATACTTTTAATCACCCCGGGGTCTTTGAAAGGGGCGACGGGGGAAGCAAATCAGATTTCAATTTCAATTAGTGAAGGATCTCTTTACAAAATCTGAAACCAGTCAATGACTATTGATGAGTTTTCTTTTTTTGAATGTTGAGGTTTCGTTGATTGCAAATGGCCAAACTTCTTTTATCGTTGCTTTTTTATTTTCAATTCATTAGTCTAATAGAAAACGTGATGATTTATATTCTACACATTTACATTAGATCATCATAGGGCTAGGTAGAAAACACTTCATCTATGTGATATAACGTATTCATGTTTCTGATGGTTCATGCTATAAATTACCTAATCATTCCGTCCATGCAGTTTTAATTACATAGCTAGAACGCCACAGTGGTTCGGTGAAATCACAACCATGTTGTCAATCGGGGCCTATTAAGCCACAACAAGGCTTGACAGTGGTAAGTAGTGGCTCGTCATTATCTAATTAGGGCTAGCCTCGATTGGCGCACGCGAGCCACAAATAATTCATTACACTGGCTGCCATTGAAGCGCTTACCACATACAATCACTTAGACTGTCATGCACGACGTTCAAAATACCTATTGGGCCGGTAATTACTTCGGTGCAGTATACCCTAGGACTGAAAGGTTAGAAATAATAGGATAATAGGGGGAGTGTTATGCAGTGTAAGCTGTCGTCTCCAAATGACACGCAGTTATGCAAGCAGCTTTTGTAATGCAGATAATGCTAGCCGGACACTAGTTTTAGTTAATGAACCTAACTAGTGTTTCGCTGCGGTCGTGGTGTCCCCGGGACATAGTACAGGTAATAACTTCGAATGAACTAGGAAGCCGCATAAGATTACAGGGATATTAATCTCGCGTATATGTTTGTATACAGAGCCCTAGTCTAGAATAAGTTGCATTATTCCGAGAACAAACATTACGGCTTCAAGGTAAGAGTTACGAAATAAAATTGGTGTTAGAAAGTCAAATTTAAATTTCAAATTGTAAATGAGATTTCACCATAATTACTTCCCTCAATTAGATCCCGCGGCAGATTCAATTTGTCCAAGTTATTCAACGACACGAACCAATTAACAAGTCGGACGTCAAGGAAATCACAATTAAAAAGAATCCTCCAAAGGCCGTCTGCGCAAATGACTTCTTTGCTTGTTAATTCCTTGTCGCGAGACGAAAAAATCTTGAGAGGAGCCGGATTAATTCCAAGTGCTAGTCGATTGTTTGCATAAGCTTCTGTTGGAGGGAAGCATCACCTCAACGCCACCGGCTTAAAAAAATAATTAAAATTCGTAATCACTCTTGACTGGGCCCCTCAGGAAGGGCAGGTTTGTCTAGAGATAATTCTTTGAATCTGTTTGCTGGCGGCGCTTCTGCCGAGAAAACTCATTTCGTATTGGCGTTTCTCAGTTTTGCGTTTAAAATGAATAACATGTATTAAAAAGTCTTCCAAAGCACGCCATTAAGAATTTAAAAAGTTCCGATTCGAGTTTGTCATATTTCCGTTTAGTTTCCCTCGATATACGAAAGCTGGTTCATCCTTTGCATGTCGACGGGTAGTTTTCTGAGCTCTTTTAACAACATATTTCGGCATATTTCGATTACCATAAAGCGCTTGGCGTGATGTGTATTTGTGTTTCATTATAACCATACTCGTACGTGAATTTTTAGGCTGACACGCGTTGGTGCAGGCCAAGGCGCTCGAATTAAAAGGTTAAGCACTTATATTGTCAAATAGCAAAGAGTTCTTAACTAATGATTTACCCTGTAGGACATAAAATTGCGTTATGGATATTTATTTTGAAACTAACTATTGTGGATAAACAGTAACACCGATGACGAAGTCGAGTACATATATTAGAGCATAATATAAACTTTTTCCAAATAGACGAGCGCTAAGCAGTTTTTTCATCACATCACATTTTCAAAGCAAATTCGAGTATATGCTACCTATTTCCGTAATAGTATTTGTGAAAGGCGGGCACAAAGCATGACGTTACGAACACTAGAGAGATCTACATCACGAATTGAATTAAACGATACAAAAAACGGCGTACTTTTCGCAGGTAAACGAACAATGACAAGTTGGCACAGGCCACTGAGCATAACTCGTTACGATTTCATTACTTGAACAGGGAAAACGAACGTCGTACGGTGAAATTGGAAAATAATGCCAATTACCATTTGTAACGAGTTATGGCGACTTTTTTTTAACGATAGTCATTACGCATTTCTTGTGATTGCGTACAAATGTATCCGCGGCGCAACTTAGTTAGGGCCGTTTCGCTACGCACAAGTTTCACGGTTCGCTCGCTCGCTCACTTTGTGGTGATGTCCTTTTGTGTTTCGCTGATATGTGGAATACCGCCCACTGTTGAAATGTCTACATAATTTGCATGCAAATTATATCTTTAACTTAGCTTCTGACATCTAACACGTAATCATTCTACTCGAACATGATAAGGTAATGCATAGGCATTTAGAAGGTAAATCAACTCAGTTTGGCTCATTTATTATGTTAATGCTGGTTTCTATTTATAGCACTCTCACAAAAAATGTGCTTTAATATGTATTTGATGGTATAGTTTATGTAATCGTTGTTCAATTGTTCCTTCGAAGAATATTTTGGGTTATGACGTAATATAATGTATTAACAGTTTAAAAATAAACTGAACTGCTTTTGTACATTCCATATTTAAATTCGTTTCAGCCGTTAATAAGTGTAAGATGAAGAAACTAAAACCCAACCAATACAACGCAACTCCGTATATCATAAGGTATTTATATCGAGTCTAACTGTTTGTTAAAACAGAATAAAAGTGTCAAATTGATTCCGAAGATTACAGTTAGTTATTGTTTACATACGATGTCAGTTTGACGGAAGAGTATCGGTCATTGCCCTACTTTACTGTTAGGAGAAAACAATGATTTCGTCAATTTATTTTGCAGGTAAATAACAGACGAGCGTGTCAACAGACAGATTAGATCACTGTTATTGTCAACGCACGTTAATACGTAACACCCGATTCTGTATGGGTAGGTAGAGATCACCACGTTAAAGTTAAACATGATGAAGACACCTACCTGTTCCTCGAACAGGTTATTGTCAGTGCTTGTAAATGACGACACAGCTTACCATCTGTCACATTGAGCACTATCTGGTCAACACATGGGTTCCCGGTGACATAATATCTACCTCCCAAATTGCGTTGACATGCAAGCCTTTGACTCCCCTACAAGGGTTAATGGTCGTGAAAGTGTTTGTTGGTTGTAGAGATCATGCCTCTATATTTTCTCCTTTTTCAGACTTAAAGATAAGATTTTTGTTTTTATCTGTGACCGATTATGACTTTCACTTACTATATTTCAAAAAAAAGATTGACATAATATGTGTTAGTTGTTTATACATTAATATTTGTTTGCATTATATGGGCAATTAATGGCTGTTGTATATGTGTCATTTTTCCTTTTATGACCGATTTTTATCTCGAAATTACTAGTGTTTACAGCCGTGAGTTTTATGAAAAAAGATCAGGTCGATAAATAGTTGAAATGCAATTACAACAATTATTGCAGTTTTCAATGGACCCTGTGCATTGTGAGTTGCTCTTAATTATACTTATTATTATGGAGCTGTATTATGGAATAGGATATGCGATTGTTTCCTCTCATAACTAAATCCCGTTATGCGTTTTTAATATAACAATAGACCTCCACTAGATACCTGACCTTCCTACATCTAGACTAGAGGTTACAAAAAATAAGGAGCTGTCACAGATATTCCATTTTAACACTATCATAACCCTGATAGTTTAAAGTTCATATTTAATACTTCTAACGATAAATTGTACTTAAAATAAGTATCTCTTTGCCTCAAAAGAGTTATCATGTAAGAGTAATTTAAAGCAGCTTAATACATACGTGACTTAGTTACTATTAACTTACGCCACGCGACATCTAGTTTGCATTTGTTGAACTCACCTTCTGAAACAAATAAAAAACAGAAATTAATTTCCCATCCAACTACATATACATATAACTTACTACTATCTTATATATGTACATACATATAAAATATTACTCAATATTTAAAAAATACTGGCACACAAGTAATGGCTACGTGTTTTATTATAGCATATACAGTATAATCTCATTAATCCGACACTTCGATAGATCGGTACGTCCAATAATCCGGCATCCAAACTTATCCCGTGCACGTACTTACGTATTTGTTTTTTTTTCAAGTGAGAATAGTTTATAGTTAATAATGTCAAATAAACGCATACACAAGGAACTAGATTTGAATAATGATAATCGAATACATCACAGACATTGATTCCCTCTATGAAATGTTTTATTTTATTCATTACCTATGACTTTTTCTCTATAATCCAGTAATCCGAACATTCCAATAATCCGGCACTCTCCGGTTTTTAATAGTGCCGGATTAATGAGATTATACTGTATACTCAATATATGCTAAAATAAAACATATAGCCATTAAAAATTAGCTTCTTCATCTATGAGAAGGGTGTTCGTGCGATAATTATCGCGTACAAGGCATTAATATCTCCTCCATATTGCGAGCGATAGAAAAAAGACCCCTCGCCAAAGATTTATTCCCAAATTACTATTGAATTTCACCTCGTCTGAAACACGTCGTTCGCTTATAAAAATGTATTTAAATTGTCTCGGTGGTAAATGATTTATGTGAGGTGCAGTGTCGTAAATTTGTCTACTCGGCTTAGACAATCGGGGGTCATAAATATCGGTTTACATATTGTCCTCCCTGTATAAATGAGACTTTGGACTTTATCGTAAAAAGGATGTATCGATGTTTCGACTGTCACATTCATTGTCATTTTCATATGAAGCGGGATTGAGAAATATGCGCTTCATAGATATAGTTTGGTTTGAAATTTGCATGATATGGTGATTATAAATACTATTTATGTTCAACTACGGCCTATTATTCAGAACTAAATTTCAAAGTTCAATTTGAAGTGGAAGAGTGTATTATATAACACATAATACCCATTGCTACATAAATATGTCTAGCTTACAACTAATAAGAACGCAAACTAGCTGCCATTCTTCCCGGCATGACGTATTGACTAAGGGACTAGGGGTCAATGGAATATGTTGGATGATGGGCTAGCAACCTGCCGCCAATGTGCCATACAACATCACAGCCCCAATATTCATGCTAAAAAGTGACCTTAGAGATATTATTTAATACAAGGCTCTGTCCACCCCAAAAGGGATTAGAGGACGTGAGTGTATATGTATGTAAATTTCAATGGTGTTTCACGTCAATATGAAAATATTATAATTCTCATTTCTATACTTGCACGTCCATTTATGTCTTTCGGTTTGGACAGAACGTTGAAGATACGAAATATCCTCAATCATCAGCAAAAGTTTCGAATACGTTTTGTCATTATTGTAGCATCTTTTAATTTAAACATGCTACAATATAAGCGAAATAACTAATAACTTAGACGATACGTAATACTAAAGAACGAACTTTATAATGAACATTTGGGGTTCACAGCCTAAATACAAATGATAGTTGCAGTTTGCCATTATTCCCAGCTTTATAATATTGAAAAGGAATCTTTCATTCAAACTGTGACATGTAGAAGTATTGTGTTCCTTATTTTGTCACAGATTTTAATTCTCACGTAACAAAAGGCGTCTAATTGTAAAAGTTTTTGCGTCGCATGTCGATGAATAGATATACAGATTTACCGTTGAAACTATCTTCTTATATTCTCAAAGAATAATATTTTGGAACAATTTGTTAAGGTTTTGAAGTAGTAGACGATATCAAGTTATTTTTAATAATTGAATTACACACAGTGCGTTACCTTACAAAACGCTTTAATGTTAAAAGAGGATTATGTGATAAATTGGTTTCCGATATATTCACACAGTATCAACGTGTTTAAAAAATAAATATTATTGACTCTTGATTTTTATATTCTTGACGCAATGAGAAAGTAATTACTTGCCTTTAAAATAAGAATTACTTGATGTTTTATTTTAAATACAAGCATAACACTCAACATTTTTAACAAAGACTTTCGTAATTCAAATCTTACGTCACACAATATGTAATTATTATAAAAAGTGTAAAATAAACGCCATCTTCCTATGACGGCAAGAAATGTCGTTTGGGTTGGCACACCTGTGCTGTCAGACGGGGCCTGTGTTATTAAATCGATTGTATCGATAGAAGGGTTCGATACCGATTCGTGAATAATAAGGAATAGCACAATAGAAATCCGGTGTGATCGAAAACTTCATTTATTTAAAGTTTCTTATAGAGGCCTTAATTGATACGTTGAGAACATGTCGCGCCCCCTGTACTCCAATTATTGGAACTTTCACCTTTGAATCTCTTGTAAATTCTGAAGTACTAATTCTATTTTGATCTTTATGTTTTGTGTATACTCATTTATTTTTGTTAATTTGTAATTACCAATAACACAGCATCATACTTGCATCCAGTCTTAAATAGTAATTAAAATAACGTATAGCTTACTAATTCAGATGATATAAAGGCATTGTTACATGTCTATCCGATGTGTCCCTACAGAATTGAAAACTGTCTACCTGGCTCACAAGCGTAGTGAATCAATGTAATGCAAAGATACGGTTTTAATAAGCCAAAAATTGTTCTTCACTGCGTTCAGTTAGCGTGAAAATTTGGCATGGATTAACAACCCTATGGCTATTGATGAGGGGAAGCCAGCGCTTCTCAAGATGTAGTCCCCACATTTTGTAATACTGTTAGATACACATGCACGTATAACGTCCGCTTTACCTATTTTCCGTGGTTATCTCTTGAGCGTAGGAAACGAGTTATTTTTAACGTTTCTACTCTTATAATGAAAGATTATTTATTCTCAATGTAATGAGAACCATGTTCTTACGACAGCATAGTTAATGTGTAGGTACATCTATAATATAGCAAATAAATAGTCTTAGTCTTGTTTTGACTTCATTTAAAAAGTAAGAAAATAATTAATTTGTACTTTTTTTAATCCATAAGTATAAAGTTTAATATCCCGATCCCTTATTTCACTATTCCTGATGAAGTAATCAATATTAAACCATAAGCAACAACTAATAATTTAAGTTTGAGAACCACTGTTTCAATCTATAGGTAACGGTTGATACAATTGATCCTAACCAAGACTTACAACTCTCTTTTCACTTTGTAAGGTGATATATTTATATTATTTTTTACCCCTGCATTGATTCGCGGGAACAATGGCCATTTTAATCCCTTACACATGAATTGGTAAGCCCTTCGTATGTACTGCCGTTGTATTGAGGAATCGAGTTCAAAGTAAATATTCTGGCGTTTGAAAAATCACTTTTTGGTTAACTTCACGCTAAGAGAGTATTCTAAAGCGTTATTAATGTGTTTGTTTGACAAACAACTTGGTTTAAATAGAGCAATTTGTTTTGCGATTAATCTTGTTGCCAGGAAAATATAAGATGTAGCTGTTCTGTTTGGTTTTATGCTGTACTCATATATAACTGTGAGGTTGTACTAGATATTATTGAATAACATCACTACATACTTTCATATTTTTATTTATTTATTTATTTTCATCTTTTTTAGTAAAAACTTTTAGATTTACTAGTTTTGGAAAACATTACGAGTATTCCAGATCATTTGAATTGTAATTCAGAAAATTATGTTTACCTGAATTTTTGTTTGAGAATTTTCCCATTATCAAATAGAGTAATTCATACTTTGTAAATTATATAATATACTCAATCAGTAACCTCTTCATACAATACATTGATAATATAGATTTGAAAACATACAACTGAAAAACTAATTACCTTATTTTCTGAATTAACTACCTAAATACGGAGCAACTTTGTTAAAAATCTGTTTATATTATCTGTAACACATCAGCTATTCGTTACATATCACATCATTTCACATTACACGGATGTTGGGATAAGACCACGTATCGAACATAAGAAAATGTTATGACACACTAGTATTTACTTGAACACGCACCCCAACTTATGTGTAGCACCATAAAATAACCATTTCTGACATGTTATATTGCCCTGTAAACGGGGTAGCAAGATCATCTCATGCTTTAAATGGCCGACTAAAGATGTATTAAAATCACCCTGATACGAACTACTGGATTGGCAAACCGTAAAAAATCAAACTGAAAGCTCGGGTAGAGTGTTGCTTGGATAGAAGTGGCACTTCTTCTCATGATTTGCATTCAATGATGTTTTACTGGATCCCTACTTTTAAAATGGATATACTAACTACTAAGCACACATATTAAATTAATGAAGCTAGATAGATTACCCTTAATTACAATATACATATTTTGAGATAAAATATTTTGATAAATTGATAAACCTAACATATCCATTAATTACTTTCGGTTTTGCGTGAATACACAAAACATCCATAAAATATATCAAATTTGAATCACTAACTACTTACATTACTTCAAATAATAACAATTAATACAAGCTCTACAACAGTTACAATTGTAGTGTTCCTTCTGACATTTCATAGGTCTATATTGCAAAAAATGTTTCGTAGGGACTCAGGTAGGTTAGGGTTGAGTATGTGAAAAGTGATTGTAACCTAGAAACCCATAAATAAGACATTAGCAGATCGTATGGAGGAATTTATTTGATAGTTTACACGCCAGTTTAAGGTCATTGTGTTAGATGGATTATTTATTGCACTTTCTTTATGAACATACTTGTTCGAAAAGAATATTAGAAGTAAAAGAATAAGGGCTAGGTATTACTTGACGACCTACCATTATTGACACAACATCTAACTGTATTGCAATATGTTAATGAAATTTAAATTATATTATTAACTGGTATTTTGTATGATGAATTTATAAAAAGGATCAGAAAATATTTAATATTTTGGCTAGCAATCTATAAATAAGGTTAATATTATGATCAAATCTTTTCTCATTAGCAAAATAATTACAACTCATTTTGCTTAATACTACCATTAAGTATTGAAACAACATCCAGTTTGTCGATGTTTATTTTATTTTGGCTTAGTCGTTTGACGCAGTGACATTCATCAATCTGTTTCATTAAAACTAACGGTGCCTAACTCTTTTGTTTTAAGGACCCTAAAAACCAAGGTTATTCGCTCCCTGATCGATATATCGACCACACACGAGTATTCCTCAAGCTATGGAGGGAACCCGAATTAGGGTAAGTATTGATAAAATGTATACGTTTGTGTTAAAATAACATAAAATTGTTTTATTTAAAATTACCCTCAGGTTTGGATACAATTTAGTATTTATGTAATTACATACTTATTAACATACTATAACTATTTTTTTCCTGCAGATAGAGTTGATTATCTTTGCTATTAAGCTAAGTTGCACAGGGTACTTTCTGCTGTAGGTAAGTACAGCATTATGTAATAAATGTTCGATAAGATAATTTTATATAAGATAACTATATTTCAGGATATCTGTCTCTTCTTCACAATATTCTATATATTATGAAACATATGTTTTATTAGAAGGATCTTTATTTAACTATCCATTAGTCAAAAACATATCCAAGTCAGATTTTCACTTACTTTACTAACAATAACTCTTGTTCTTGCTTCTGTGAATAAATTACAATGCACCATGCATATTAATAGTGAATAAATGATAAAGGCGCATTTAATTACGGCCGAGTTAATTTCCGAAGCCTTAGAGTACAGACTGCAGGCCTAGTAAGGCTTCGCGGCCTTCCTCATTTGCACATTCACTGCTGGTTTATCATGATGAATTTTAATATGGCCCACGTGTAATGCGAAAAAGACAAACCTACTTTTACAAGAAACTCTTTGGTTTATTCCGTTTAGTGTGAATAGATATGATTTGGTTTGTTAATAGATCATTTTTTATTCACAGGGAGAGGAGTATTATAGTGGATTAAAATTAAATTTTGCATGTATAGTCAATCGTAAGATTTGATTATGATAATACAGAAAGTTTTATAGTGACACATAGTTAAATGAAATAAACTCTGTGAGTTATAAAAAGTATGATTTTGACAAAATCTTACCTACCATCAAAGTTTAAGTCATCTACTTCGCAAGACGTAAATTTTATGCAATGCCTCGCATTTTGCACGAAATTTCACGGCAGTATTTAATTAAAACCGTTATGTAGTAAAAGCGGAATAGTTCAGCAATAAGAAATGACCAACTTTTGTTTGCAGACAAGGGAAATTTTAAAACTAATTATTTTAGACAACTAAAATTGCATGGAATTAAACTAAAACTAAAGATAACGTAAACGAAGGACTAGTTCATTTTCAAATGTAAAACTAACTGTAAAGATATTAAAGAATGGCATATTAAAAATTGTATTAGCTTCGCAGTTTCGAACATACTGTTCTTATTTACATTAATATTGATAGGAGATTATTCGACTGATAAGATACTAATTGGTAGTGTGTAAAAATACAACGATTAACCTCATGAATGAAAATATTTTATAATAATGTAAACATAACTTTAATATATAATTTCTTATCGATTGTGTTATCGTTTAATTTCCTTCTTAATCACCTATTTGAGTTTCTTAGCCTCCACCGTATCAGAATACTAAATTAGCAAAGATAATTAGCATACTAATGTTTAAGGTCTGGAAGGATTACGACGACCATAAATTATAATTTGGACTGTCGTGTCTCTGAGTTATTTTTCGTATGGCACGAACTGATTTGCATACCGACGGGTACATTTTTTGCTGCACATATACACTGTTATAATGTATACGAATTATAAAGGCCGATATTCCAGAGGTGCATATTTTAAGGAGCTGGGAATGTTCGAGGTGCGCGTGGTTGGCTGCGGCGAGAGTATATGCGGCTAGCACGAGCCAAGATGTCATTCAGGTTATGCAAAGTAACTTATGTTATATCATACTTAAGCAGTCACTTTACACTCGAGTTTGTCTAAGGGTTTCTACGTTGATATGCAAAAACTGGTCGCCTGCTTGGCACGAGTCACTTGTAATAAATTTCGCATTAAATATTCAGAACTTCGCCAATATAAACTTTATAGATAAGTTGTAAAATGTTTTTAAGTTCCATACAGTTGATCAGATCGTAAAATAGATTCCTGATGAGGCCAATAAGCATATATTTGCATAAGACGCTAATTTGTTTTCATTAACGTTCGTTGCGGATATTAACTTTGATTTGCATTTTGAAACCCGTATCCTATGGCAACCACTTTTATGGATGTTGTTCAGGTGATTCTTACACTTAAAATAATTAATCGTAGCATCAAAATAATAACATCCCTAGTAAATTGTAGACTTTATGTATTGTTTCAGATAAGGTGTTAAAAAGGTGTGCTGATTAGAGAGTAAAATATTGTTATCTGCATCCTCAGCTCACTCGTTGTCTAAGTAAGAACAAAAGGCATTCAGAAAATGCGTCAACTGCCAGACAAACGGAAGCGGCTCCATGTGTAATGTAGGCAATGTTTTCATACAAAACATGTTGTGGCCTGGCACAATTAAATTCTAAACGAATGACATTGTGGCCCTGACAATGACATGGCCTTTGTTTAGAAAGTAACGACGCATCATATATCACAAATTCACCAATCATTAACATCGCTCTTACACAGTCATGCAAATGTAGAACATTTGTTAGGAATCTGAATCTTTAATGCCATACGCGGATTTCCATTGTGAGCCGAAATTACGATAACCGTAACGGATCGATCGAGTACTCAAACAGTAAGCCCATTTGAATAATATTCCAATCAATAATTGGCATATGCAAATGTGCTTTAACTTATCCCTGCAGGATGACAATGCGAAACCGTTAGCGAACCGATTTTAAGTTTCATCAAGGTGCGCGTTAAATAAATCGATTCAATGATTTCTGAGGCCATTGTTACGCGTCCCTTCGATGTATCGGGATTTTTTGTTGCCGAAATTAACCAATGATAGTTCCAAATTTAATTTTACGATCGGATACCTGCAGGGGATGCGCATTCTTAATAAATTATGCAGAGGCTTTCTTTGTCGAGAGCTTGCATAAATTTGAGGCACTTTAATGTCACGATTGACTATTGAAGGGTTGAGATAGTGGATACATTTAATAATTGCGATGATGCATCGAGGGCTCTTGTGTTCGTGTGGGAAGTGAGGCAGGATTCCGATGTTATCTCGTAATTGTTACGAATTATTGAGAGCGCTCCGGAGATTATCTTCATCTCTATTCTACAAGACGGTATTCACACTGTAATAAGGTAGTAGATTATGATTTTCAAAGGCGAAACTATTTTTATTCAATTCCTTTCCAGTTTAAGGTAAATTCTAATTAATTTTACGAAAAAAGCATAAACAGAAAAGGTTCGCTTACAATCACCTTTGGGAAGACAGTGAAACACTTAAAAAGAGTGGAAGGTGCTTGATGTAACCGAATCGTCAAAGGAACAGACGGCACGCCAATCAAATCCCACCCTTAAATAACACAAAGTTGCAAATATCACATTACAATGAGTTCATTGTTAGGAAGAAACCGTTATATTATAAAACTTTCAATGTGAATCACAGGAATTTCGCTAAAGATTCTTTTTATATTATTCGTCGAGACTAAATATTCTGCACTTTGTATGATTGTAAAATCAATACTATCCATTTATTTCCTATTCAATTTATCATGTTTTATTTAAATAGTATTTAAGCACCTGTATCCAAATTTATATTTTCTATAAACAAATATTCTTTCCTATGTTATCTAAAAAGTCTGTTTAGTTTTTTAGATGTAGAGACCTAAGTTACAGTACCATATTCAGTTTGATTAAACCATTGAAGGGGCTTAACCGTTCAAGTCCCTACGAACCCTTCGCACATATCTATGGCGTAATGAAACGGGGCACGGGTTGCATACATAAGGCAAGTGAAGCGAAAGAAATTTCGGAGACGCTCCCATGTTGGTACACGAATATTGATATGTAGATGAGGCAGGTACCAAGGGGCTTCATTGAAATTAGAGATACATACTGCTGTATATGAAATGCAAAATGGCGAGTGTATGTATTGATATTACCGACATAAAGGGCAGGTGCTCTATATGAGAATATACGTTAACGGATATTGCTTGGTGACGATTCTCATTCTGTTATAAAGTGAACTGGATTTTGGATATGCACTTTGTATCTAGTAAATTTAATTCTACACTAGAATTATTACAGGTTATAGAAATCTGTTTATTTGGTTACCTTAGCAGCAAAGATAATAATAATGATAATATTGTAAAACACTAGGTAACCAAAGCGAAATTTATATTTTATTATTAATTAAATATATAAGATATTTTAACAAATTCATGCTAAAAGTGACAGAGTATGTAGGTGTCCAAGGTTCCGACCATTTAGGAAAAGCTCAGATACAGTAAGCACATAATTAATTAATCTACGAGTATGTTGAATTCATGACTGAGTAGTTGAGTACTCAAAGCCCGTACATCTGTACGATTATCATGTATGAAGCTATTAAAGATAGGGTTAGCAAACCAGAATCAGCAATTTGAATGACTAAGAAAGGTAATGGTAGCGTGTGCCGCTGAATATCCACGTGCTATCCGATTTGCATGCCGCCCTGCCGAATCTAGGCACGGTTTATCTATGCTCTATCCCGTATTAGCATATGCAGCGAGTTATAAGGCGCAATACGTAGTTTATTTGACACAGGCCAGCACGCGCCGAGGTGGCAACTGCTTTGCATATAGTCCAAAGCTAGCACGGGCCAATATTTTGCATAAAAAGATAAAGCGTCTCTCAGTATTCCTTACCATTAACATAATAAGGAAGTTGATCGTGACATTTGCTTTATAATGATGGCAGTTGAACCATAACAATTAAGCGTAAGCGTCATATTTTGCCTTAAACACGTTTGTGTGGTGTACTCATTATGCAAAGTGGGCTTTATTGGGACGGGGTATCTAGGTATTTTTATAACTAAATGTTTTAAGTGCTTAGTTAGGTATATTAAAACTCTTTAAGATGCCTTATCTGTATTGACATTCAATATTGGCGTATTATGCAAATTAATGTATTTGAAAGAAAGGCTAAATGCATGCGGAGTTAATTCGCGTAAGTTAAATGACTTTTAACGAAATCAAACGATTGCCAAGGCAGGGTTAGCCGGCACGATATGTCAACAAAGTAAGGAACGATAACAACACTATGCCGTGCTATTAATTATTCCGATCGGTGTATATTTCACCAAAAGCTACGAGTCGTGCAGGAAAAGTATTTAAAATTGGAAAAACGGAACAAATACGCTTTTTAAATCCATCGCAATTTGTCAGCGCCGTATCGGGTTGAACTTAGTCAATAATATTTTTTCCTTCCTTAGTATTTTTTTCTTGTTTTGAGTTTCATTGCACGCGATCATTCGTGGACAGGACTGTGGAACGAAATCAGTGTCGACATTTATATTTGCTTTAATATTGAGGCATAAGATGTAATTTGTGGTTTGTTTAATTTTATCAGATAGTTTAACCCTATACATAGTAAGAAGTATAACGCTTAAAGGGACAATTTGGCGGTGATTATACTTATAACTACCAAGTAGCGACACTATGAATCAGGGAAAACGTGTAACAAGCGTGATGTGTACCTTTATATATGACCCAGCAACCCAAATCTAATAAACGTTGTCTGAAATTTAATTAAAATATGATTCCGATTATTAATTATTAGTATACAAAAAGCAAATAATTATACAAATAAAAAAAAACTTTTACACGAAAAATGTTCTCAGCAACAAATTAACGAGCTACATTCTATCGATGTATCGATTAATCGACACACAAACAATGTAGGTTTATTGTAAATTGCCAGCATTGTCTATTTTATTGTCGTATTGGAGACGTCGCGTCACTACTCCAACTAGAATTAATCAAATCAACTAACCCCACTAGTTTCCGATATAATTAACGCACACATGCATATAAGTCTATATTAACAGCGAACATCTTTGCCTGTGTGCGATAATGAACGATTATAGCAAACTAGGCGATAGAGCAAAGCAGTAATGGGGTAGATTGGTCCAGCTAACGTACTTAAACCGAAGCAATCGTAATTATTTAGTTTCTTATGTTGAGATTTTTAAGCAAAATTTTAGTTTAAAACGTAAAACTAGTAATGATTTAATACAAATCTATTCTCTATCATATCTATATTAAAGTAAATTCGAACATTAAAGGACTCTTGGGTGTGTTGTTGCTTGAATTGGTGATATTCTAAAAATTAACTTTATTTTAAACTATATATTATTTAGTCACATATATTGTAAGGTAAAATATACAATAAAAGTCATTAGAATATCTTACGACGTCTTTCATTATCCATGTGAAATCAAAATTATGTCTATATTTTAGAGAGACTCGTGATTTTTATTCATTCTGATGGAAAACAAAATTTTATACACAAAGTTTTACATTTGTGAAACAACATTACGGTCATAAACATTGTGTATCAAAGCTACACTTTGTTTATAAAATATACGCAATTAGTCCCGATTTCTTGTAAAACTAAATTCTGTTTGTTCCAAACTCTTTGAGCGCTAATGAGGCAAATCTGTGTGTTCCATAGCGCTGCAATCGTTAGTGTAGGTTGATGAGTCACTTTTTTGTTTCGTGTGGGTAAGGCGTCAGGGGTGAACCGTGGGGTGATGGCTACCCCACGCTGCCACAACCCCATCTTATTAATCCAATCAGTGGACAAGAGTTTTAGTTTACTTGCACTCGCTCTCAGCTGAATCTGCCTGGCGTACTCTTTGTGTCATGGGAGTTATGATGTTGAGAAACTTGTAAGAAATCATGCAATAAAATTTAAACCAAAATATCTTAACTTAGCATAAGAACAAGCATTGTATATTCAACGAAAATAGTAAGGAATAGTGATAATTAAAAATATCAAAGAGAGTTACGAAGAATTCTTTCTAATGACATAACTCTAAGGCAGATTATAAACATATCACGTGACTAATAAATACTTCATTTTTGCCCTAATCTGTACTCATGTTTATTACACACAATTTTAAACTAAACACTTAATCAAAATCAACTGACGACAAGATTTCTTACTCTACATCTTATTACATTCTTAACGTATTCCAATAAGAACGCCCTGAATAAGATTTGGCGTCACTCTTTCCTCGTAGTGACACTGCAGTAGTAGAATGAATACACATAATTAGTAAAAGAGGGTCGATAAAATTAATGAGAAGGGAAAGGGCGGGGGGTAGTTTGAGCTTTGTGTTTCTTTCTATCAGTTTATTGATTGTTTAGTCGATACTTATTCCACGTTAATTATACGGAGCCAACTACCAACGCCTCTTTTGACACACTAATAGTAACTTTAAGGGGTGACCAGTAACAATTTTGTTGTAATTACACAGTTGGTCTTGCTTGTAAAGTTTCCGATTGTAACATGCTGGATTGGTGTTGAATTTTTTATGGCCAGACGTGTCTGTTTAGTAGTTACAGTTCGAGCTACTAAATCAGTTTTGTTTAATTCCTTTTTTATTATATTTAGGGTTGTTTGTAGGAGTTCGAAAATTGCTGAACAGTTTTTCCTATACAATTAACACGGCTGAGGAGAATTAATGAAAGTAATTGTCAAGCTGTAAATATATAGTTGTTTCATTTAAATACGTTGTCAAATAGTATCATGAGATATATTTATTTATAATTTAAACCGATAAATATGTACTCTACCAGTCTATGACTTTACCTCTATAATATTAGTGGCAATGTAGCCAAAAACACATGTTCAACAGAGATATTTACCAACATAGAGCAAGGTGGACGGTTGTAGGGAACCTCTGTATATCTTTATTGAGAAGGGTCATGGTCACATCCTAATTCTACTCTGCTCTACTATACCGAAAACGACACTATTTTAAAGGTATATTCTACTTTTTGTATTTATACGTAGATTTACGTTATAGTATAATGTTTTTTATACTTTACAGAATATATATGTGTGTGCATATATATATATATATATATATATATATATATATATATATATATATATATATATATATATATATATTTGTGTGTGGATATATAGAAACAAATGTATACAAATGTAGTGAACTATCCTAGCAATTACTTATGCTTAAAGTAAATTATTATAAACAATTTACAGCACAAACCATAAACATAATATGGTAATAAACATCCAAAACTTACTATTCAAACTTCACATATCTAACTAGTACACTCAATTAATTGACTCGGCAATCTAAACAAGCCTTCTACGACCAAGTGACTGTGATTGAATAAAAAGCGACCAATTAATCATTCCCTTAATTAGTGCGGTGAATAAAAACAGCTTAATGAATCATTTCCTCTAATCGATCGTAGGGACGTTGTTATACTAAGGTGATGTGGCTATATAAAACAGGGTGATAAAAAATTGTATTAACTGTCAGGAGTACCTATAACCGACGAGTGTATATGAGAAGATGTATGAGTATGAGAAGTGATAGTCGTCTGTCAGGATCGGGACAAATGGGGATCCGTGATCTCTGCCTACCCCTCTACAGGGAATCGGGCGTGATGTGTATGTATCTGTATATGTAATTGTTAGGACTATCTGGTGACGGTGAAGATGTTGAATAAGTTTTAAATTAGGAGTGAATAAAAAATATAAGGTTGTAAGTATACTTATATATTACTGATTGCTAAAGATCGAACCTTCGATTTATTTTCCTATTTAGAACCTGCGATAAATTCTCAATTATCTATTACATAGCATATAAAAATAGATGCAGATAACGTTTGACAAATAGAAATACTGCGGCTTTCTCAGCACATAACATAAGCTTAAGGAGGTCGTTTTCTTCCATTTCTGTGCTGGTTTACGTGTAAAGTTTAGATGCATATTATTATTTGGTTTGATTAAGTGACATGGGGTTATTGTAGTTTTATGTACTGTAGAATATAAAAACAACTACCGAATATATTACTATGTAGAGTTTGATTCTTTTCCCTGGTTTATAGTTTGACGCATACGAAAATAATCCAAAACTAATCATGGGTTAATTAGTGTGCGTTTCACTCACAGGGTGCGTTGCCATGGCAACGGCGTTACCACTATTAATTTGGGACAGAATGAAAGCGTAGTTATTGGTCGATGACCTCAAATTGATAAATTATGGAGACGGGGGATGAAGAATGTGCAATATTCTCTTCGATAATAAATTTATAATAACGTTTATAGAAAGGAGTCTCAGTTTTATATTATGTAGATTTAATGGAAAAGTTGCGAGCTGTAAATATGAGTCTTTTAAACTGACATAGGTTAAAACATCGATGCATATTGCATGAAATTTACTCACAGAAAAAAAAGTGAATATTGCGGTACAAAAAAAATGAGGAATTATATACAGCTATTCAATTTAATGATCAATAAATACAGGGTTAGGCTTGAAGAACAGAACCTAGGATACTGATTATTTACTGTATGAGAGCTCCTAGTAACTAAACTATACTAACTAATGGCGGTCACTCAAGCCTCAGTAGGATGAAACAATTAAGCAATATTTTCATTTCTTTTATTTATGAAATGTATCATAATTATGCAGCTACTTTAGAGCTAATAAAACTTTTCTTTACATCACAATAAAAAGATAAGTATAGCTTGTTCTAACATTAAGGTTCTTTTGATCTTGTGGGTAACCATAATTAACTAGCAGGTATTATAAGCCACAAGTTTTAACAAAATTCGATAATTTGTTGCCGAAATAATATAATTATAGCTAAATGATGGGGCCATAGGACAGAAGGATTGAAAGGCTTGTTCCTGTACTGTTATAACAAGAATAAAGAGTAAGATTAAAATGTTTATTAGTAAATTGTATTGTATTGTCAATGATACCGTATTGGGAAACCTGTGATGGTGTTATTGTGAAATGTAAATAAATAAATAAAAATAAAAAAAATAAGAAAGCAGCATGAAAATATCGAAATATACATATTTTCATGTAATAATAAAATTTATAGTAATGTATATTATGCGGATGTTAATACTTCCTATCAAAATTATTATAGAAATATTAAAATTACAAATAAATAATAATAATATAATTAAATAATAATATCATAAAATGAAATAAGTGTAGATAATTATAATATACTTTTTTTTTGCACTTCAATTGAGGACTGAGTGAGGCAAGAAAGATTTGTCAGAAGCTATCATTCGATTGTCATTGATTTTTTCCATTATGATGTAAACTTTAGATGTAATTATAAAATATTATCTATTCCAATTAACTAAATACCCCCAAAAGTATAACAAGGACTCCTTGAGAACAAACCGTATTGTCTGCTACCGGAAACTTCAAATTATCGGAGAAATTAAAGCGGAAACATTTGGCCACCGCCGCAGGCAAGATGGCATCACGATTATGCTGTCTGTTCGATTTATGAATCGCTTTTTTATTAATTATGTGAGAGCAGACTTAGAATTGGTATATAAAGTATTAGGCTCGTAATAGGTAAGGCTTTATAGCTTGGGCTTGTTAATATGATATAAACATCGTTATGAGAGAAAGCTCAAAATATATAGGTAATGAAAAGCTGCACTTCAGTTACAATAAAGATAATAGCCTAATAAGGGTCTCTAAACCATTTCAATACGCATTTATCGAGTTGTCACATACAGGTTGTTCGTGCAAAAGAGAAATTCAGTACTATTAGTGTGCAAGTAAATTAAAACACTACAGCTAGTATTTATGGTCAGGATTTCGTTTTGGGTACATAACATATTATAATCAAATAAACAACACATTCACAAGATAAGCACATAAACATATACTATAATACACGTAGGCGTATGTTGAAAATAGAGATCGCGTGTGCGCGAGCCAATCGTCTGAAAGCACCAAAACTTTGTTTCTTTACAATTATATATTAACGAAGAGCCAAGACTGGATATATCAATCAGGCTCACGTATATCCTTTCTGGCTAAATAATTATGACACGTATCTTTGTAGAAAGGACCTAGGTTTAATTATTTGTATTTAAAAGAATATGTCTTCTAGGAGAGATATGTCTAGACTTACTTCTGAGCTAGACACAAATTTATAGATACAAAGTTTGTCCTGTGAGAATGGTATTATAAAAAGAACAGAAAATTGATATCATGTTATTTTTCCACCCTTCAAAGTGAAATACGAAGCGGGATAGGCAAAATTTATTCAAAAGTACGAGTAGGTAGGAAGAAATATTAAGATAATTATAAATAAGTACTTTTATATTAATTGAGGATACATAAGTTCCCTTTCAAAAGACGGACATTCCTATTCCTTCAAGTCACCTCCGCATCACCCTTAACATAACATATGACTCTATCTATAATTAGTGTTTATATCATAGTAATAAGTGAGCAATATTAAGTTTACTTTCTGAAAACTCGGAATATAAGTGTCTCGGTGACTTACCTTATAAAAAGTGTTGGCACAAACTAGGTTAGCCATATGGAGTCTTTGTATTGCAATGTTTATGTTCATAAATTAACACTTCGCGATATCTTAACTGTGATGCAAGATTGATATGAGAAGTTATCAAACATATTCCTGTATTAAAAGTACATTTATATGAATCAGTCCTTAACTTACTGTATGTGTCTAGTTTTTGAGATTAGGGAAACATTATTTTTACATACATTATTTCCGATCTTTGACTACACTACTCAAATGTACAGGAGAGAAGATACGATGAATTTTTTAGCCTCCTATTGCTATATTATAAAACTTTATATAAATAAGTGCAGTGTATACATTGTATTACTACAGTAAAATTTAAGCCATTAGAAACATCTTACAGAATGTATACTAATTTCTGAACCTAAAATACATCGTCAAATCTTGCTGCGGCGAGCACCCGAACTTGTTTAAAGTAGGCGGTGTTTATAAATCATATAAAAATAAATAATAAATCATTCGTTGGTTTATATTGTGAAATTCCCGCTCTAAACAAAAGGCATTGTGTATGCAAAAGTGCATTCCACATTATCCATATTGAATACTTTTCGTCGCCTGCGTTTAACAATGTTTTTTACTTTTTTATATTCATCCCGGTGTGTTTTCTTCATAGTATTTTATTTATATCGACTGTCGCGATTTATCGATAACTTTTTACATTCGACTGTCGTGTCGAACGATCACGATTATTGTTTTCGAAGTCGAGTGGGCACAGGCTCAAACACGGTGTAAATTGTCCCTCTTAAATAAATACTAGGATAGGAATGTTTCTGCTCAAACAAGTTTTCAAATGCAGCAACAGAAGCAAAAATTGCAGGACACCGTGTATGGGTACTGTTATAGATTAAAATACTACATAAGTTTTGCTCGCGTAAGCCTCCTCATACCGCGTCGTTTTAAGTGCTGACTTTGCAGCCAACGTTTCTTTATTAGTATCGTGCGTTCATATCGGAGTTCTCTTCCAACCATCAAATGGTTAAGACGGTTCGCTAACAATACCTTGTATTCGGCTTAGGGAAAATAAAAAGTTTTTTTTAAAAACCTATTTCATTTCGTCCGCACAACATTGGTGGCAGCGGTGGGATACCGTTCTTGAGGCATATCGTATATATGCCCACCGGTATTCCGAACAAAGCGCGAACGAAATTCGGTGTGCTTGTAAGCCGTGAGGAGCCGTACCTCACGCCAGTGCCGTACTTCCCGAGGAAGCTCGTCAGTCGTGACACAGGCCGTGTCACGCCAGCCCTCGACCAGCCGAGCGTAGCAGCCGTCGCAGACGTCGTTGCAGACAGAGATCTGCAACCCCGAGAACCGACGTCGTCCTCTGCTGTCCAGCAGAAACCCGGTAACAACATCAGGACTAAAGTGATGCAGTTTCTACTGTAAGTGAATCTTTTCTTATTTTGTGGGAGAGCGAAGCACCTAACCATCTTTAAAGAGGATTTTCTACTGAGATTTTATATTTTATCGTTACTTTTTTAGTTTTTTTTTAGTTTTTTTTGTGACTAGCTTTGATTTATACCTTTTTTGAAAATGGCTCCTAAAAAGGACATAAAGAATGATGAGTTCACAGACGCAGAGGAAGTCGAGACAAAGAAGTTGTCTCTCAACCTCCTCACTAAGTTTATAAAACCCTATAATGGGGATAGGGCGTCTCTTCCCGCGTTTCTCACAAATTGTGAGAACGCCATTGAACTGGCAGAGGATAGCCAGTTGAGCTTCTTATGCAAGTACATAATATCACAATTAGAGGGAAAAGCTCAGTTAGCTTGCTCCCTACGGAGATTCGACAAATGGTCAGATTTAAAGAATTTTCTTAAAACAAATTTCGGGGAGAAAAAGCACTCCACCCACTTACTTCTAGAACTTCAGAACTGTAAACAGTTCTCGACCGAAGAGGTCATTCAATTCTCGTTGCGGATAGAGGCTTGCTTAACAAGACTCCTATCCGACATTCAATTTTCGGGATGTTCGGAGGCCGAGAAGCCTGGCAGAATAGCTGCCATGGAGGATCTGGCACTCAACACCTTCCTCCTAGGGTTAAACCCTAGTTTTTCTCATATAGTCCGATGTAGAAACCCCAATACGTTGAGTGAGGCTATCACTCACGCTATTGAAGAGGAAAAGCTCTTCAACCTCACGAAGGTATCGAGGCCTTCGAAAGTATGCAACCGTTGCGAAAGGCAAGGGCATACTTCCAATGAATGCTTTAAGCATAAATCAAAATTTTATCCAATTAATTTTCAATCCAATTACAGGGCTAATAATTCTAGGCCTAATAACTATTCTTACAATAAACCTAATTCTTACAACAATAATTCTAATGCTAATTCCAAATTTTGTAAGTATTGTAAGAATCCGGGGCATACGATACAAGAATGCCGAAAGTTGGAGTTTAAGAATAAGTCTAATCCCCAACAAGCACAGCGAGCACCTTATCAGGTGAAACCTGAGCCTCGCGTGTCTGCACCCGTACAACACGTTGTATGCAAGTCCGCCACAGAGCAGACTTTAAATTAGATGACGCTCCTGTTGTGTGTCGCCCGGGGGCGTATACAAAACTTAAGGACACACTTAAAGATGATCCTAATTTTTCTAATTTCTCTGATTTTTCTAATTTCTCTGATTTTTCTAAGTTCTCTGATTTTTCTAATTTTTCATCTCAACCAAAGTTGTTGAGTTCGTCCCAGTCAAAAGACTTGAGACAACCCTCTGAGTTCACTGAGTTTATTACATCTCAACCCCAGCAGTTGAGTTTCGATTCTAAATTGAATCAATTTTCTAAGTTTAACACTTATAATGACGTCAAGTCTAAACCTGTTAAGGAGCCTGTGGTTTGTACAGATGCTCCGAAGGTCATTCATTCTGTTCCTATTTTTGAAACGAAAAGTTTGTTACGTATTTCTTTACCACATTTATATATTAATGCACCGCAACATTGTTCCGCACCTTTGTGCTTTTTAATTGACACGGGCGCTTCCGTAAGCGTCATGAAAATTACATGTTTCGATACTTTACCGAAACTTTCTAAGGAGATCATTAAATTGAAAGGTATCAATGACTCTGAATCCTTTTGCGAGACTCTTGGCTCGTTTAATTTAAATTTTTGCATACAGAATAGTAATTATTCTTTTAAATTTCACGTCATAAACGATGATATTAACCTTAATTATGATGGCATGATAGGGTCAGATTTTATGAGATTTTTCAATTGCACACTTGATTTTAATTCAAGTGAATTGTATTTACATGATCATATTTTTAAAATAAAGTACACGCAACCTACATACATTATTCCCGCACGTTCAGAAGCCGTGATAGAATGTAACTTAACTAATGCTGACAAAGATTTACAACGGCTATTTCCACGAAACGAAGGGCTGATACTCGACCACACGATTTGTGATGGTGTTTACGTATCAAATTGCATCGCCACTATTAAACAAAACAAGCGTGTGAACGTCTCAATTTTGAACACCACTGAAACACCAGTAAAGGTAGATAATTATTCCGTGTATTTAAGTCCTATTGATTACGATAATTTTTCATTTCCGATAAATAATACTTACATTTATTCCAACCTTTCTCGTAGAGAGAAAGTTTTGAAACTCGTTCGTCATGAGCATCTTAATCCAGAAGAGAAGAAGGCTCTTTTGGATTGCTGCGCAGATTACGCTGACATATTTCATCTCGAAGGCGAACCATTAACACACACTCATGCATTGAAACATAACATTAACACGGGAGACGCGGCTCCCATCCACGTCAAATCATATAGATTTCCGGAATGCCACAAGGAGGAAGTTGATAAACAAATCAACTCCATGTTAGAACAAGGCATTATTCAAAATTCAATCTCCCCATGGTCCGCCCCTGTGTGGATCGTTCCTAAGAAGGCAGATGCCTCTGGGAAAAAGAAATGGCGTATAGTCATTGACTATCGCAAACTCAATGACGTAACAGTGGCCGAAATCTTCCCAATTCCATTGATTAGTGATATTTTGGATCAATTAGGCAAAGCTAAATATTTTTCCACACTTGACCTTGCTTCCGGTTTTCACCAAGTATTAGTCGATCCTTCAGATATTCAGAAAACCGCTTTTACAATTGTTAATACTAATGCTTCAACAGGGCACTACGAATTTACACGAATGCCTTTCGGACTTAGGAATAGTCCGCACACATTCCAACGTCTTATGACGATGGTTCTTACGGGATTACAAGGATTACATTGCTATGTTTATTTAGATGACTGTATAGTCTATTCATATGACCTCCCTAGTCATATGGAAAAATTACGTTTAATTTTTGATCGTTTCCGTAAATTTAACCTCAAGTTACAACCCGATAAGTGCGAGTTTTTACGTCGTGAAGTTTCTTATTTAGGACATGTCATAACCGACCAAGGGGTCCAACCAAACCCAGATAAGGTGAAGACTATTACCAATTTTCCGATTCCACGTAATGTTAAAGATATAAAGTCATTTTTAGGACTAGTTGGTTATTATCGTAGATTTATTCCAAATTTCTCCCAAATTACGAAACCTCTTACTAGTTTACTAAAGAAAAACATTACTTTCGTTTGGAATCCTGAACAGGACCAAGCATTTAATTTATTAAAGGAAAAACTAACTACTGCACCTTTATTGCAGTATCCTAATTTTGAACAATCTTTTATTTTAACTACGGATGCTTCTAATTACGCCATAGGCGCTATCTTATCTCAAGGCGATATCGGCAAAGATAAGCCCATCGCTTACGCATCCCGAACCTTAAACAAGGCGGAATGCAATTATTCCACTACGGAACGCGAAATGTTAGCTATTATTTTTGGCGTTAAATCCTTTAGACCATATCTTTATGGTCGAAAGTTCACCATAGTTACTGATCATCAACCCTTAAGGTATATCTTTAATGTTAAAGATCCAAGTTCACGCCTTATTCGATGGCGTTTGAAGCTCGAAGAATACGAGTACGACATTGTTTATAAACAAGGCAGACTGAATTCAAATGCTGACGCATTATCTAGATATCCTATTCACGTTACGACACGTTCGAATCGTAATCAGGACACGAGTCCTTACTCTGAATCTTATGAAACATATTTCAAATATCAATTTACTAACACTTTAACTACACTTAATACACAAATTGAGGAACACTCACAGAGTATTCATACCACTAAATTCGATTTCATTGCTATACCTACTTCTCTAGATTTTGACGAGAGTATGCCAAATGTTAACCAAATTTTATCCAATTTATCTAACTCTGAATCTTTACTTAATAATGAACGTGAACCTTTTACTATTCTACCTTATGTAGATGGTAATAAAACTTATTTCTTTTTATTTACAAAGACTCATCATTTCGAGGATAGTAATTATAAAACTATTTTTAATTTACTAATGAATTTACGAGATCTTATTTTAACAAATAACCCCTCTCTTACTGATCTCGCTATCACTGACTTTATTGAACCTTTTTCTAAGTTCGTTTATACTAAAGTACATAATATGATACGTTACATATTTCATAACACTAAAGTTAAGATACATATATACAAAAACAGTTTAAGATATCCTACTCCTGCGGAAGTACCGCAGATATTAAAGGACAATCATGATTCTCCAATTGCCGGACACCCAGGTGTCAAACGTATGTTAAATAGAATTAAAGAATCTTTTTATTGGAAATCCATGTCAACCGACATAGAAAATTATGTTAAAAACTGTAAGCTCTGTCAGGTCAATAAACCTTACAGACATAAGAATAAATCACCTATGATTATTACTACTACGAGCACAAAACCCTTTGAACGACTAGCACTTGATGTAGTCGGACCTTTACCGAATTCCGGTAATCAACAGTTTAAGTATATGCTTACAATGCAAGATGACCTAACTAAATTTACATGCGCTTATCCCATGGTATGTGCAACAAGCGAAGAAATTGCTTCTAATTTAATACATTTCATGTCTCTTTTCGGTTTCCCAAAGACAATTTTGACAGACTTAGGTACATGTTTTACATCGGAATTATTTCAACATGTGACCAAAATTTGTAAGATTAAGAATCTTTTTACTACTCCGTATCATCCACAAACAAATGGCGCGTTAGAACGTAGTCATTCCACTCTAAAAGAGTATCTAAAATCTTATGTTAATGAGAATCAAAATGATTGGCATAAATTCTTATTTACAGCTATTTTAGCTTATAACACTACTCCACACAGCACTACTCAGTTCACACCTTATGAACTCTTATACGGTTATAAACCATCTATACCATCTTCATTATACGATTCTGGTTCGGATAACACTTATCCAGAATATATTAAGTATTTACAGTATCGCATGAAGTATTGTCGCGATAAGGCAATACAAAATATTAATAATAGTAAGGAAAATTCCAAAGCCTGTTATGATAGATCCACACGTCGGATCGAATATAAATCGGGACAATTAGTTTACTTGAAATGTCATCATAAACAAGGTAAATCCCTTGCGCCTGTTTGGAAAGGCCCTTATAAGATCATCAAAGTTTTTAACAATAACCATAACGTTATTTTAGCTATTGGACGTAAACACGTGAAATATCACTTTGACCAAATTAAACCTGCCAATTGTTCTCCGCATTAATTCTAAAATATTTTAATTAAGTTGATATATTGAATTGATATATACTATAAGTAAGTACAACCTGAATTCTATTCTCTTTTCTAAGTCTAATATTCTAGTTTATATTTAGAACTATCTAAGCATAGTAATTTACTGAATAGTCGTCTCGATTTCCCTGTCGTTTTGAATATCGATAATATACATAACTTAATGGATATCTCAAAGCTTGTCTCCTATTTTTATAATAAGAAAATTGTATTTGTTTTACAAATTCCATTAGTTTATCCAGAATTATATACTGTCTATAAGAATATACCGTTACCAATTCCTCATGATCAAAATAAACCAAATACCTTTTCTTTGGTTCAACCTTCTAAATCTTATATAGCATTAACAGAGGATAGACTCCAATACGCATTATTAGATAATTTACAAGATTGTCAAAAGATTTATAGTAATTATTCTATTTGTCCTCAATTAAATTCTTATTCTACTATTAACAACCCTTGTTGTGAAAGTAAACTTATTTGTGATGTAATATTGTCTATGCCAAAAGAATGTAACACTAAATTACTATTTGGAAATATTGATATTTGGCAGAAACTGCTTAATAACAGATGGATTTTTGTTCAATCTTCTCCTACTAAATTAACAGTGAAATGTGATAACAACATTATTACAGATTACTCTATACATGCCACAGGCATTTTAACCCTAAATGAAAATTGTATTGGTTATGCAAAAACCACACAGATAATTCCAAGCTCTACTGAAAATTTATTAATGTCTAGTAACTTTGAAACTGATTTTGATATAATTGAAGATGATTGTTGTCGAAAGGAAAAATTTAATCATACTATTCCATATTTAGCTCCTATAACGTTATCGAACATCGATTTAGAATCTTTACAATTTGCAAAATATGATTTACACAATTTAGAAAAAGAAATAAATAATGCTGAAGGTAATTCGCATTTTATAAGATACGGAACTTATTATTCTTATACAATATATACTATTGTAATACTTATTTTGACATATATTGCTTTCAAATTATATAAGTACTTTAAAAGATGTGATTCTTCTAGTTGTTGTATTGCGATATACAACCAGTGTTATAATAAAAAGCTTTCTAGGGAAAAGCATAAGGTCTCTATTGAATTACATGAGATAACAGATGATTCTGATTCGACTTCCAGTAAAGTAGATTTTAGAAATTTAAGTAATCATTAACGTTGATGTTTGTTTACGCATTCTTATGATGCTGAATTTTTTGTTAAATTTCAATGTTTTATTTTAGACTAATTACTAATGTTTGTAAAACCGTTTTAACTATTTGAGATTTTCTAATTTCGAATTTTAACTTCTATTTTTGTTTTGATTTCGCTTCACCCTCTTAAAGGGATAAAGCTCAATTTTATAGGGGGGGCTGTTATAGATTAAAATACTACATAAGTTTTGCTCGCGTAAGCCTCCTCATACCGCGTCGTTTTAAGTGCTGACTTTGCAGCCAACGTTTCTTTATTAGTATCGTGCGTTCATATCGGAGTTCTCTTCCAACCATCAAATGGTTAAGACGGTTCGCTAACAATACCTTGTATTCGGCTTAGGGAAAATAAAAAGTTTTTTTTAAAAACCTATTTCATTTCGTCCGCACAACAGTACTTAAGACGTGACTTATTTTATGCAAAAATTTCATATTCACCCTTTCAACGGTTTTGAACATAATTTGACATGTTCCTATCCTTCCTTGAATGTTCAAGTGTATACAATAATCGTATCTTTATATTACCTGTTTGCGATTAAAAACGAATACCCTAATATGCGGTTGGTGTAAAGGATATTTTTTAAAATTAATTACTCTAAAACGTGTTTAATAATTTAACGACATGTCCAGTCGCAAACATTAAAACGCAACCGATTATAATTTATGCCTGTTCGCACATAAAAGTACTAATTTAAAATCGATAGCCTTCAAGCAACTTTGGCAAAAATAACAATAAACCGTCCATAATAAAAACAACACCCCGCACAAACTATAAAAGTATATTGCTTGACCTCTTGGTTCTGCCCATGCTCGTGGAGTTGATAAGCTCCACTTAAAGGCTGTCAAAGAAGCAATTAAAAGCGCTTGGCTTGGCAGTAAAATATAAGGATCGATTATGCCTTTTACGATCACAGCCTTAAAAAGAATGTTTTTGAATACGAGCGTTCTTCGCTGTGTACCTAACACGTGAAATCGGAAATTAGCTACTGCCTCAGCTACAGTGCCAATACATTTTGGTTACGAGCAAATGTTTTGCTTTCTTTCTTTTCGCTAAAGGCATGGCTCACTGATTCTCAGTATCTGTGTTAAATTGTAATAATTTCGAAATGATGTGTTTCAAACATAGGAAATTACGATACTGAATTACTTTTGGAATATGTACATAATCATATACAAATATCAATTTTTTTTACGTCATGTATGATACCTCAAGGCTTCTTATGATATGGATCACTAAAATATAGCCTAACTGCAATGTTATGTTATAATACTTTTTACCAAATGATACCTAAAGCAATTATTGTTTTTATCTTAAATATAACATAATATAACTTTATCAAGAATATTTGAAACTAAGCATACACATCACATTATCTTTAATCACTGGTACTTGACCTAATTAACATAAGTAAATGTACTTATATTTTAATTAAAAAGCCTAACTATATAAGTAAACACTCCAAACCAAGAAAACCTAATCCTTGAACGTTACAACACAAACAACTCAAAACATTTAAACTAAACTCTCATTCAACAACTAATCTCAAATCTTGCATCACAGGCTAATAAAACGTCTCGTATTAAAAGTGAAAACAAACCGTAACCACTGAACTTGGCAGTAAAGCCACTAACGCGATACGTACACAGCTTCGCGAACCTACTGCCGTATAGGAGCTATTTGCATACCGCCCTAGCACCGCGCCGCCCGCCCAAGCCGAGAGAGCGAGAGGGCCTCTAATGCACAACTCTTTGATTCGTTGTCGCGAAGCCTTCTACTGAAACAGAGGTTTTCAGCGATTTGCACTGTAAACTGTGATAATGTGCTTAGGAACTAATAGCGATATGTTTAATGCTGTTTAGGATAAGGTTCTGTATTGTAAGGATAATATATTTTTTGTTAAATACTTGTAAAGGAGAGACGTATGTGATGATCGGTATTCATTTTAACCATTGTGGTGCTTTAAATTTGTTGTTACAAATTTAATATTCCTTGAGTAACTGTAATTTAAATAGGGACAGTCAAATTGTTGAATAATGTGCCGATCTTCACTTTTAAAGCAGATCATCGAAACATAGAATTCCACAAAAAAATAATAATAATAGTGAATCCAGCACCGTTCACAACTCGTTACAACAACCTAAATATATATATATATATATATATCTTTCTAAAATCTTTTGCTCAGTGATAAATATTTCTTATTTAACTACTAATATTTGTAAAATTCCTGCAAATTACATATTATGTAACAATATATAACTACAATAGCATACCAACATAGTCGTATTTTCGTTTATCTTAATGTAATAACAGAGTTAATTTAATGAAGAAAACACATGTCTTCCATTAATGAAAATTCACTGCCAAAAGAACAGAGTACACATGTAATTAGTTCAAGCGTACTATGATACATTTAGATGGGCCCGAATGGTTTCAGTATGTACCGGGCCTATATTCTCCATACGAAAGACAAATTAAATTATATAAAAGATACCCTTTCTATTAATATGTGTAAAGTATTGTATCAAAAGCCAATTACGAAGAATTTATACATATACGACCATTGAGTTAATTTCTTGAAAGAGACTTTTGCTAAGGCAAGGCTTTTTTAATGATATCCAGAAATGGGTATATGAGAGCTCTACTCATTTGTTTCTTTGTACTTTGTGCATTGTATAAGTGCTATTTTCGTAAAATTTATTTTTGGTAAAATTTTATGTTCAATATTGTGCCCTAATTTTTTATTTCAATTAGAAATTTACGTGTTATTCAGAAAATCAGAAAATAGATTGGCACGGTAAATAGATTAATAATTGTTTTATTATTGAATAGACTAAAGTAGACTAGAATTTTACTTAACCACAGCTTTTAAGCAAAACTACCAAGAACATTTCTAAATTGAACCTGTCACACTATATGTGTATCTAGATACTCAATAATTTATTATGTGTCACAGAATATGTTGGGCTAGTCTATCCAAATTTCTATAGCATTGTGCTTCTTGATAATTACATAGAGTTGAAGATTTATTGCCACGTAATGAGAAAGAAAGTAACCATACGTGACTCCATGTGGAGGTTTGACTGGACCAAATTAAGGCTTATTACTTGTCTAATTGACGCCACTAACGTGCGATTAATGCTTGCATGTTAAAAAGAATTTCCTTTGGGAAAACGAACCCTAATTTTCAGGAAAGAAAAATGTCTTTATAAATATTTCAAATTGAACTGTAGTTGAATTTACAATCATATAAATTGAATGGGAATTTTTGTATATCGATTTCATGATTATGTATAATTATGTTATATTTATTATTAAATTAAAATGCATGTAATTATTTTGAGATATTTAGATAGACACTAAGCTTATGTGCATTGGATCCAAAACACATAAGCTAGATAAACTAATTTACTAACTTATTCAACTACTTGTTTTTTCTCTAGCTCCTTGAAAAAACTTTACATATCCTATAAATGTATACGTAATATTAGTCTTCACTCAATAAATAACCCCAATTAATTAAGCACGTGTACAACCAAAGTTGTGTTGATAGTCGTTGATATTTTTCTAGAAGTTTCGTGTTAAGGGGACGGACGGTTAATTAACAAACAGTTTACTCTAGTCAGAAAGAGATAGCTAATATAGTCTGTTAATTAATGGACGTGGAAGGCTGCGCTCTTTATTACGTGGCTTGCTCCGGACTACGGAAAAGAGTTTTCTTCGCTATGTATACCTACTTATACATACATACTATGTGTGAGTGTGTTTATTCGTATGCAAGGTTTTGTTGTGGTACAGAGTTGTTTGATGAGGGTAATTGTTAGCTTTTAGATAAGAATGTGTATGTTTTGGGGCTTGACCTCTGTGAGTTATATTCGAATTATAATAATTATTGTTAAAAAGGATAAGAAATCGTTTTGATCTATCTTTTATACAAGTAAACACAAAAACTATACAACTGCATTAGAATTAAAAATGGAGCAATATATTTCAGTAATTTTTTTTTAGTCATCATAAACTAGTAACTAAATCAACCTTTACTTATTTTGTGATTTCAATTCTAAGTTTTCTAAATTCCTCTAAATCGCAAACTATTTTCTCTTAACATATACATTTATATGCGATACAAAATACGCTAAGAATTGTAAATTTACATACATATAGCATGCATACGTGATAGATAGCTTTGAGATACATTTTCTTATCTCTCTCATTGGAAGGTTTTCTATTCGAGGATATAATTTCATTAGCAAGAGCATTGACCTTAGGGATGTCACTGAAACTATTAGGTATAACATCTAACTGCAGAGGGCGTAATTTCAGAATGGCAAATGTACCTACATACATACATATTTACTAACAACTCTTACTCCTTTGAGTGGTGAACAGAAATTCGATGTTATAATATTACCTAGGACACTTTTAGTACCGTGATAGCCTTAGACGTAAATATAATTCTAAATAGTTGCCTTTAATCCCGGTTTGTCATAGAAGACGATTAATCACCTGTTGACAGCCCATCGACCAACAGACGTCACCTACCCTTAGTCCCTTAGTTAGTGATTTAGTATCTGAATTACTAAAATATTTATCGTAAGAATACTCTTTATGTTAGCACTAATAACTTCGATTTATATTTTAAAGAGGTTGAGCAAGTGACATAGGATCTTATATCATAAGATATCCTCAAAACTACTCTATACTATATTCTTCTAATATCATTTTCTGCGTTCATTTGACTTTAGTGTATGTGAGAGTCGATGTGTGTTTGTGGTTAAGAAATTAAGAAAACTGGCATCGACCGCCCATTTAGTTCTTGGCGTTGAGTGTATTGTCTCTTCGTAAAGCTGGAGTTACACTTACTATGTAACCCTTGAGTTCTCTTATATCTAGATAGTACGAACTAAGTGCAATCTAAAAACTCTTAATTTATATATTTACATATGATTTAAATCATAGTAGTGACAAATAGTTATATTGTTATTTTCACAGGTATTTAAGTACTTCAAATGCTATGATAGGTACGTCACTTATACAATGTTTTTACAAAAATTATAAGACTTTTTCTCTAAGTAAAGTTTGAATCTACAAATATACATACATCTAAATACGGAGTATCTCGTACATATTTCCAATTTTCTCGATCCAGGTAAAACACGTTCACTTCATTGATCACCATAACTCAAGCAAACTTTGTTTATTTTTAAACTACCATTGATATCTTGACTTGAATATGTGTCATTAATACACCTCATACTATACTTTATTTTACACAAAAAGAGACCTATTAGTGTACGTACCTTATAATTATTTACATCTGTCACTTGTCAGCTGAACATTAGATATCACTAGTTCATTCCTTATAGGGTACAGTATACCTTCAACCCTCTATTGTGTTTTTCTATCAGTTGAAACGTTGCTCTTACAAAAACGTACCAACTTTGTTAACGACCGTAATAAGCCGGTCTTTTGTCTCATCAGGGGTTAATGAGAGGCGATTCCCCTCCATCTTTGTTAATAAAGAATTGTTAATTAGTACTACAAAGGACTTGAAGTAGTTGCTTGATAGTTTTTACTTAGATATTGTATGTAAGCTTAGTTTGACGAGTAATGTTCAAGAAATCTTGATTATATACACTGAGACTTATTTGATGGTAAACTTATAAGTTTCAAACATTTAGCGCGTATAAAGATATATTCAACATAATATATCTCTAAAATATTCGTGGTTTCGACCTGTACATTATTGATGTGAAAGAAGTTCTATGTTGATTGTCTTATTGATTTGACGACCTCCGTGGCGCTATCGGTTAGACACCTGAACGCTAATTGTGAGGTCCCGGGTTCGATTCCCGGTGGAGGAAGAGTTAAGAACTACGCTTTTCTACTGCTTTCCAGTCTGGTCGTTGATTATATATGATATATGTATTTATCAATATATAATATGAATACATTTCTTAAATAAACGTTGACTAGTACTCTTAACACAAGTCTTAAATGAACTTACCAAGGGGCTAGTTCAATTGGTGTAATAATGTCTAAATATTATTATTATTCAAGATATATTCAACATGATATATCTCTAAAATATTCGTGGTTTCAACCTGTACATTATTGATATGAAAACAGTTCTATGTTGATTGTCTTATTGACTGTTTTATTATCAGTCTTATTCATATTCATTTTTAGTAAGCAGAATTGTCTAACAACATCAATACTTATGCTTAGGAAGTGCTTTGCTCTTCACATCCATATTAGTTACGGTTTCGTTTCCTCAATATAATGCAACATCAATAATCATAATGATTACTGGAATAAAGACATTAAAATAACATCAGAATTGTATTCTGCATCCTTCCGTGAGAAAGTAGCAATTTTGTAACGACATAAGCCGAGCTTACACCGACCGGGAACCGAACCAAGGACTTGATTGCTCAAGTTAGTTCTATCAAGCCATAGTTTGGCGAAAGTGGTCTGTCAGGATGGGGACAAATGGGGATCCGTGATCTCTACCTACCCCTCTACAGGGAATCAGGCGTGATGTGTATGTATGTATATATGAAAAATAACATACTCGTAATAATCACTATTTGTAAAAACATTTGATACTGGGCTATGGCTGCTGTCCCAAAAAATTAAATAGATTTCATTTATATGGAGATGCTAAAACACATAACTTTACTCAATCAAGTGTAGAACAAATATTTATAATTAATATTATTTACAAGAGAATATTAATACTCATTATTACCTACTAACAAAAAGAAAACATGCGAGCTATATCAACGATTTTCTTAAGAAGCCATAATTCAGGAGAATGCAATAATGAACTTTTCAAGGGTGCCATCTTTATAAAGTATTTGAGCAGAAGGTAAGCTTCCTTTTGCTTTCATACATAAAATACGTTATTATTATATGTATGTATAAAAGTAACTAATGTCCAAGTCACTATCATTTATGTGCTTAGACTAACATCGAGGGCTCACAAGTTACAGTCCCTGAGTATAATTCAATTTGTTTTAATTTTTTTGTTAATAAGTTTTGCTTTAATTAACGTATTTAAGCTATACAGGTTGAAAAAGGACAAAATATGAGTACTGAGGCGATCGTTCTGTGTTAGTTTTTCTTGAGGCTAGTGCAAAGCGCCTTAGTTATTATGTGGGACGCACACATGCAGGGAACACACTGAGACACGCTAATTCTTGTAACGATTAATAAAGATAGGGTTGGATAGACTTGCCTAAGAAAATATGGTTTCCTTATTATCATCAGGATTAATATGTTCGTGTATGCATAACATGTTTGAGTAACAATTGGATTAAATAAGTCATTATATTTATAAATAAGTAGCATGTAATAATATTTTATTTTATATGAGTTATACGAACCTACAATAAACATAGCCATTGTTGTTGCCTTTAAATGACTGCAATTGGTTTCATAAGACAAAATTTAAAAAATTGTTGTACCAAAATCGAAGCAAATCATAAATATTACTGTTCTATAGTTGAAAAAGCTACATTGCAAATATGTATAATACAGCTGTGTCTTTCTACCTTATATCTTTCAGCACCCCAGTTAACAATATCCCGCTAAATTATATTCGCTACAAAATGCCTATAGGCCTATCAATCTAGCTTTCAACACATAGTCACTAAAATTCCCAAGCTGGCAACCCTGAACCGTGTAAGTGGAACAGTGTACTCGGACATCACCCTTCGGATTAGCGGCGCAGCCACGGGATTACCACTTCGCCAGATAGGGTGGTCGCAGCTCGTATTTACTCAATATTACCTATTTCATACAGATATGGCACGGGACCAGCTATAGACAACGGCGCCTATTTGACTTGACTTTTAGGGGTGGTTGGTCATATTTTTGTTTTGAATATCTCGTTTAATATTCACGTGTAATAAATATATGGTTGGATTTGTCATGAATCATTTCGTCACATTGGTATAAATAAAAATGAAAAAAAATATGTGCTAACCTATTTGATGGGTTTACTGTATATTGTTCATTTGTGGTTATAGTTAGTTATTTCATATATGATAAAAAAATTAAAGGTATTGTTAGTGTAACGAAGTATATAATATATGTATATTGAAATAAAAAGAGCAGGAAAATTTTAAATTTGTTTTTAAATACCAAACGGAATTGTATAAGCTCTTATTAATATTATTAAAGATAATAAAACATACAGTCACCTTTTCTCTATATCTTACATCCGTTGAAGACATTTGAAAGAAAAGGAAGTAATTAATTTCGTAAATTGAAAGCACACATGCCCTTGATTAAGTCATAAACTGTGTCGACGAGACGAAAGCCATAAAGAGATCTTGTAAAGCACTTCACCTTCGTAATGAGCAGCAAACATACTTAAATTTGTCCTAAGACACATTAAACAGAGCATATATTATTACTTACTCATCCGAGAATAATCCAAACTGTCCCGTTCGACCCTTTTCAATGTAAAGTAATTAATTTACTATATTCATATCTCACGTCCAATAAACTTGAGCATGCTAGCTGAGTCAACGTCTATAAAAATCAAAGTGTAAGCACGGCGACTTTTGTTTACATCCGAAGCCCAGAACGGCGTAACCGCCCGTTTTGACAGATGATCATAAAGCACTAACACAGAGGCGTTTCACATTTACATACGCGCTGCGACGCTCTAGCCACGGCGGCGGACCGATACGCGAACACGTGCGGTTATAAATACGTAAGTTTGTTTATAATTTGTGAGTTTTTCTCGGCGTTTTCAGCTTGTTTTTCGTGTGTCCGTCTCACAGTTAGAGTAAGCACTGACCACAGCTTAGGGCGCGGGCAGCGGCGCCTGTGTGCGTGTGTGAAACTTTTGCACGCGACCGTGTACTGACGGGGGAGCCTTTGTCTGTGTGCGTCTCTGTGAGTGTCGGTGTCAAGCCAGACTCATTGACTGCGGCCCTTATTGTATGAATGTGGAAAAATTATAGCCACTAGCAGTGTTTTGCCTGAAACGGCCATGCGAATTGTTTATTGTCGCGAAACCCTGGTGTAGCACTTAAGCCGCCCAATTTGTGGACATAATTACTGTCCTCTAGCATTATTTATGTTATCATTATATCTATGCGAGTGTCGCAATAAAACTTTCGCCCATTAGGTTACGTATTCGTTCTTAATACCAAAGCTATTCATAGTATTCGTAGAAGAGAAACAAAAACAAATATGTCAGTGTTGATAAAGCATAGCAACTAAAGGAGAGGATCAAGAAACATAAATCAGAACGTAACAA